>APFE030036672.1:0-44157 GCA_000404065.3 Pinus taeda | reverse complement strand
AAGAGTTTCTTTATAATATAATCAAAATAATAATTTATATATATCCAATTTTTTTTTAAATTTGAAAATAAAAACTAATCACTCATATAATAAATACAAGGTTAGTTATTGTGTACCTATTTGGACAATAACTTAAAGAATATAAAAATGTTATAAAATAAAATATCTAGATTTTGAAATGAGTTATGGTTTTTCAGCAAGTGGTTTTGATAAGACATGGTAATGGTTGGTATTGTAATAAGGTCTATTTACAAGTTAATAATATTCATGGTAAAAAGGGATAACTAGAAATTGCACCACATGTTGGAATGCGAACGCCCACAAGAGTGTAGGAAAGAGTAGCATAGAAGATGGAAGTCAAAATTTTATGCAATTTTATTTATTTATTAGTGTTTCTATGAGAAAAACTTTTAAATGGTTGTTGGTGTCGAAGTATGAATCATACAGTTCACCCGATCCACATTTAATTGTCAACCCGGGTGTTATCGCTCAGGTTGTTCCCTTTGACTCCTAAGGGAATACGGCCGAGGTAACCACAAACCAAGCTTTGGATTGTAGGTACTAGCCTACCAGCAGTTAGAGAGGGCTCTCTCTTTGGGATTTAGCTTTGTTTAAGGGATGGTTTTAGGCTAGATATGATGCACATTGGTTTTGTTTGGGTTTGGTGGGATGGTGATCTCAGACAGAACTGGGATGCAAGTGTATAACTGTTTTTTCCATTGGGCAATGGAGTCACTGAGAGTGTAATTATTGGAGGAGCTTCTTGGTGAAAAGGTAGTGCTATAGAGCAGGATAGGTAGGCTAGAAAAAATTCTCAAATCTGGAAATGATGGAATGAAGTCAAGGAATGAAAGGCAATCAAGAATCTTTCATTATACTAGTAGAGGGAAAGTGTATGAATATTATGTAGGAGCAATTAAGAATTCCTAAACAGTATTCAAAATGAGAGAACTAGTGCAAACATGAGCAGTTAAGAATTCATATTCATGACTAATCCTGAAGAAAACATAATAAATAACAGAGATTGAACATAAGGTGCATTCAAACAAATCTTATGCTATTCTTCTTCTCTGTTACCAAGATCATGAAACATAGATGAGATTTACAAAATAGAAAACATAAGACACAGTTTAGTATAACTTATTGTTTCATAGCATGACATAGGAATTCTGTAGCAAGTCCCAGAACATCCAATCCACCTTCAGATCATTCAAACACAATGAACTTCAACAACCATTTGTATTAACACAGTCTGATATGTTACAACTCAGAAGAAATCATCAACCGACCCACCAACCAACCCTTATTACATTGTTCAGGGCTATATTTATAGGAAAAATATCTAAGAAAATAAATCTGATAGAAGATCTGAGGAAATAACTGCAATTAACCTAACTTCTCTTGCAAGTAATGTGAAAAATATCTATCTAATGCTGCGCTGGGGGCAGCTGTTACAAAAAATGAGGCTATGTGTCCTTTGCTGTTATGCATTGGCCATTTATCATAACTGCGCATTGGTCTCTGCTCCACTGCTCTTGAGTGGTTTTGATGTGCATTAACTGTGATCTGAGAGCCTTAAGTGGCTTCACCGCTTTCTTTGACTTTGATGGAGGCTTTTAATGTTCATCTGCTTTGATATTGTTGATCTCATACTCTTCGCTGCTTCACTGATACTTTTTTAATTGAATCTGGGCTTTATCTTTCCTCTGATACTCTTTCACTTGAATCAGGCCACTTTCTCTCTACTGATCCTCTTTAAACTGCTAAATCGCCCCCTTCTATTTCCTTCCGGCAAAAATAACTACTGCACACCATGCGTTGGACTGAGGTTTTTCCATTTTGGCCATTTTTTCTTAGCGATGCGCGATTAGCGCTAAGCGCTAATCGCGCATCCAAAACTACCCCTGATTTTCATTACGGGCTTCCTAAGCAACGATTTCACCTTTTGTGCTTTTTTTTCGGCGGTGACATCAGCATGATGTCAGCAGTGGGACCCAGTACGGCAGATGACGTCAGTGGGGTGACATGGCAGGGTGACATGGATGATGATGTCATCATGACACAGTGGCAGGGTGATGACGTAAAGGGGTGACGTGGCATAGGTACAGCACAGTGGCAGGCGACGTGGCAGCAACGTCATGTGGTGATGTAGGCAAGAAAGCAGGCGGTAAGCAGTTTGCGTCAGACCACTTTTGGTATGGGAGTGGTATGTGTCAGGGGCAGCCTGATGCAATAGGCGGCCGACAGCTGTCCCGGTGTACGACGGTGAAATCGTCGACCATTGGGTACTATCATATCGCTATGAAGGGGAGCCTGATATTCATCAGGGCCGTCGGATCTAGGAGGGCCGATCCTACGGTGACAGGAGGGCAAAGTGATCGGGGTTTAATAGAAATGCACGCCCGATAAATGTTAATTACTCGTGGCTTCGAGTGGTTAAAACCTTAGGTTTACGGGTTAAATGTGTGCTCGGGGTCATGGTTATTCATTGATAAAATATCAATCAAATCCAAATGTTATGCATGCGCGGGGTGTGGTATAGTTTCATGTGCAAGGGGGGGGTTTAGTATGGTTATTTATTTAACCAGAGGCTAAACAAATCCCAAGGGAAATGAATGTGGAGGGGTTAACAATGGGTCCCAAATGGACCTAAGGTTTCCTGACTTTTAGTACTTGGCTATAGTTGCCATGGGGAGGGATATTTAGTGTTTTTTGGGATTTTTATATAGTTTTTTGTAGAATAGGGGTAGGGGAAATGATTGAGGGAGCTAGATAATAGGGTTATATGTTAATATGAGGTCTTTGGAATGCAAAGGAGGGGATGCATGCTAAGTTTACAGAATGGAAACTTAAGCATTAGGGAAATGAATGGATTGTGTAAAGATTAATTTTACACAAGAAATGTGGCTTCTTTTGACTAAGTCAACTCAGATGTCAACTTGGTTTTTAACAAGGATGGAGTGAAAACAGGGCTGGTTGGGCAGATCTCAAGGTCCTCAAGGGGATGTTAGTGAATGATTTCTGAGAAAATGAGAAGCAGGGGGAGTTAGAGATGCCTTGCTTGATCTGATCAAAATGAAAAAGTGCCTCAAAATTATGATCTGGATAAATATAACACTTGAAAACATGAAATGGATCACATAGCTTGATTTCTGCAACCATAAAACTACTTACCCAACCTACTTTACCTAGCATTTTTTCTTCTTTTGGTTTGGGTGCACTTGAACTAGCAAACCCAGCTTTTCAACTTTTTTTCTTTTTTACTGGCCTCCTATCTACATCTATACTTATTTCATCCAGGGGCTCAGATTAGGCTGTTGAGCGCACCCTTGCTTCTCTACCTATCTAAGAATCTGCCAATATTAAGCTGTTTGGACAGATAATGATTCTCTATATTCTACAATAGGAAATTGAAACCCAGGGAGACCAAAATTAAGCTGTTTGGACCTCCCTTTAACTGAAAATTCTTCAAAAATGGAATAACTCATCAAAATTGGAATACAATAGAGGCACTTAGACTAGCACACTCTCATGGACACTTCTTTGGCCTCAATATCAAATATGGAACATTGCAGCATGCAAAGTATGACATATTTGGTATGTAGAAATGTCGATCATGAAAGATGAATACCTGCTATGAGCAGGAGGCTAACAATGGCTCCACTTGGGGATGGATTTTCCTTGTGAAAAGTCAAGAACAGCAGGTTAGAATGCCTTAATCTTTAGTTGTTGCTGTACTTTGAAAACTTCCCTTTGCTGGCTGCTTTATTTATGAACATGACAACAGATTTTAAGAGTTTAGGGCCTTCACTTCGGGCTTCAACTGCAGCAAGCTTGCTATCCAAACAGAAAACTGAAATCCTACCTACCTACTCTAATCAGCACTTACTTTGTTGTTAGGTGAAATCAAATAGCCAGTGCAGCCATTTAAGCATTATAAACATTGGTGAGCTTTGCTGTTTGTGCTTGCTGGTGGTAAAAATGGAGATCTTGCCATCCAATGAAACTGTACAAAAGGGTCCCGCAACATATATATACAATTGTTGGGCTGAATTGAAGAACTGTACAAAAGTTTGGGATCACTATCATGCCTTGGAAACTAGATATCATCAACATTTTGATATTGAGGCACACAACCTGCTAATGGAGAAGAGCACTTCTTTACTTCATCATACACCTTGTCAGCACATGAATCATATAAAACATGAACTGATATTTGCAATTTATTACAAACATGCTCATATGGCCCTTGACTGATATGCGTAGACTGCTCCTCTTCTTCTTCAAAAAACTCAGATGGCTGAAAACAAAGAGGCAGGGGATCGACTTGGATCACTTGGTCACGAACAGTTGCTTTCGAATCTTCCTCAATCTGATATTCGATGGCTCTTTGGGGCTGAAAAACTAGAGGCAATATATTTTGAACAATGATTTGGGCTTCCTCCAGATGATCAATATCAACACTTGTTGATACTTGCTTATTAACTTCATTATAGTTCTCCTTAATAAATTGAAAAGAATCAACACAGAAAGGTAAAGTTCCTTTGCTGAAATCAAAATTTTTTGCGCTTTCCTCCTTTACTTCATAGCTGAGATAGGCACGTTGATCGTTGATTTTAGGCTGCTTATCCTGAACTGTGCTTTCTGCCAAAATAGGCTCCGACTCCTCTGCAAGGCTGATTTGGTCATTAGGCTCATAATCATCATCATACTCATCGTATTTTGGCAAGCAGTTGAAAGAAGAGAAGCTGTTATATTCATATAGTATATCAGGAGACTGCTCCATCATGTATAGCTATATGAATATGTCATCTATTTTTTGGCAGGTTTGTTCATGAATGTCATTACTTTCCTCTTGCAAAATAGATGTGTTCTGGTGCTCTAAACATTCCACTTTCATTGTGATCATTTCCTCTGACTTTTGTAACAAACCATGAAGTTTTTCTTCTTGCTCTGCTTTGTGCTTTTCTTCCCTGATCTTCAGATTTACCTCTATGTCCACTGCCATGTCCTGCATTTGTTTCATAGTGGACGGGCTCCTTTCTCTTAAACAGAATTCTGTTTCTAGGTCAAAAGCTCTTGGATAATGCAATAGAGCTAAATCAGGGGGAGGTCTAATATTCAAAGGGATAGAATGATAAACTTGATTGAATCGATCATAAAATTGCTGAACAGATTCATTTGGACGTCTTTTTAACTGATTATATTCTTCAATGAGCAAGAGGAAATTAAGTTTGATCATCCATCTATCAAGGAAGATCTTGGAAAACTGCTGAAGATTAGAGATGCTAGCCTCAGCCAATGCTTTAAACCAAGTCCTAACTTTGCTTTGCAAAGAAAGGGAAAATAGCATGATACTAACATCCTCATCCTCCACTTCAAATATATTAAGATAGTCTTCAAAGGCTTGGATATGCTTTTGCGCAGTAATACCATTCTCTCCATCAAATCTTGGGAGATACTCAGGATGATTTTTGGGCACAGGATTAAGCACGGGAGGAAAAAAAAGAGGCTTATATATGTCAGGAACCTTACGAGGCACGGGATTATGTACAGGGATTGGCTGAATGGGTTCGATATGAAAAGGGATAGAATGATTGGCTTTGACATTTATTTCCTCCTTGGTTGTATGTTGATTTTCAGCAGCATTTAAAGGCTACTGTTCTAATGTGCAAGGAGGCTTTTCAACAACATTTTCAGAAGGAAAATCATAAAAATATGATTTAAAATCGTTTTTAAAATACAACATACACAACAAAATTTTATGGAAGAGAAAGAACATGACCTCTTGGATAGTAATCCAGGTCAAAAGCCTGATCTGCTCGTATATTTCTCTTGGGTTCATTTCTCCAGCGGAGTCTTTATTATGAGGATTATGTGTAGTCGCCAGGTGGATAAATCAACTTTGAAGGGTCTGATCTCTATCCACCAACATAGATCTGAGCTAATATGTGAAATAAATCTGAAGAAAGGGGAATTTTCTTCAGGAAACAAAAAATGTTGAGTTTTTTGAGATTTTTTGGGATTTTTCAAGAGACATTTTCTAAAGGAAAACTGATCAAAAATGGGGATTTACGGTGATGAACAAAACAATTTGGTCCCCAGTGGAGTCTCCATTATGTTATCGCTCAGGTTGTTACCTTTGACTCCTAAGGGAATACGACCGAGGTAACCAGAAACCAAGTTTTGGACTGCAGGTCCTAGCCTACCAGCAGTCAGAGAGGGCTCCCTCTTTGGGATTTAGCTTTGTTTAAAGGATGATTTTAATCTAGATATGATGTACATGGGTTTTGTTTGAGTTTGGTGGGATGGTTGATCTATTCAGGCAGAGTTGGCATGCAAAGTGTAAGAAGTTCAAACCATTGGGCATGGAGTCCATGAATGGGAACTGATGGATGTGATTTCTTTGGTAGAAGAGGGTAATATGGAACAAGATAGCTACAGATGACACAATGATTTATGATGGAACGAAGATGAAATGGAGGTCAGGGGATGAGAGGCAGTTAAGAATTCTCTCATCCGGCCAAAGAGGGAAAGTGGATGAAGGCTGAATAGGGCAATGAAGAATTCCTAGACAATATTCATATGTGAAGGAAATAGCTTAAATATGTTCAATTAAGAATGCATATTCATCACTGATTCAGAGGAAAACATAGAGAAGTTACAAGAATTGAGCACATAGGACATGAAAACCAGTTTTGATCTAATCCTTATTCTTGCAACTTATATTATGATATATAGATGATATAGGTACATATAAACTGATAAACAAAGGGGGGAAAGACTTATTGAACCGTGAGCAAGCACGAGAATTCCATACCAAGCTCTTTAGCCATTAAAAGCACAACCGTCCATTTCAAATGCAAATATTCCATCAATCTTTGATTATAGAAGCTCTTAACATTTACAACGCAAGTCTAGAATGAGAAATACAACCAACCAACCAACCCGCACTTATTACATTGTTCAGGGCTGTATTTATAGGAAAAATATCTACAGAAATAGATCTGATAGAAGATCTGAGGAAATAACTACAATTAACCTAACTTCTCTTGCAAGTAATGTAAAAAATATCTATCTAATGCTGTGCTGGGGGCAGCTGCTTCAAAAAATGAGGCTATGTGGTGTCCTTTGGTAGCTCTGCTGTCCAATCTGCAATCACTGCGCCTTCAATCTCTTATCTGCACCTCTTAGTCGTTTCTACTGCTCCTAGGCAGCTGTGATTTTTATTAAATCTGATATGACTCAGCTTTAATGGCCTTTAACTCTGTTATGATACTCTTTAACTGGTCAATTCGCTCCTTTTTGTTTCTTTCAGGCAAAAACAAATGCTGCAAACCATGCATTGGGCTGAGGCTTTCCATTTTGGCCATTTTTTCTTAGCGATGCGTGATTAGGACTAAGCACTAATTGCATATCAAAAACTGCCTCTGATTTTCATTCCGGGCTTCCTGAGCAGCGATTTCGCCTTTGGCACTTTTTCTTCGGTAGTGATGTCAGCATGAAGTCAGCGGTGGGACCTAGTACGACGGATGATGTTAGCGGGGTGACGTGGCAGGGTGATGTGGTGCTTACGTCACGCAGGGGGAAGCGGTATCCGGTTTCAAGGCGCACCGCTTTTGTGCACAGGTGGTTTGGGAGGAGGGGGCTCTGCCACAGTCGAGAGGGTGATGCGTAGCGGGAATACGATGGGAAAACTGCCCATCTCCCGGACGCTAACCATCGATAGGTTTGGAGGGAAAAAGACCCGCCCACCATAGATCCAGGGCACGGGTAATCGGACGGATGACGGAACAGAGAAGGCGGTGGAAGGATAAGGGACGGGGCCCGCGACGCCTTGGTTATTTAATTTCGGTGGGGGGGGGAACTTTAAGAAAGTGGGTTTTTTCATTTGGGTTTGCGGGTTATGTGCACTGGTTAGAGTTTAATGTTTTTTTTAGACCTTTAAATATTAAATCATTGACAATGAAAGTGGAGGGGGAGGGTTAGGTTTATAGATGAAAGAGGGGGGTCCAGGGTTATTACTTGATTTCTGAAACCACAAAACTACTTACCCAACCTACTTTACCTAGCATTTTTTCTTCTTTTGGTTTGGGTGCACTTGAACTAGCAAACCCGGCTTTTCAACTTTTTCTTTTTTACTGTCCTCCTATCTACATCTATACTTATTTCATCCAGGGGCTCATATTAGGCTGTTGAGCACCCTTGCTTCTCTACCTGTCTAAGAATCTACCAAGATTAAGCTGTTTGGACAGATAATGATTCTTTATATTCTACAACAAGAAATTGAAACCTAGGGAGACCAAAATTAAGCTGTTTGTACCTCCCTTTAACTAAAAATTATTCAAAAATGGAATAACTCATCAAAATTGGAATACAATAGAGGCACTTAGACTAGCACACTCTCATGGACACTTCTTTGGCCTCAGTATCAAATATGGAACATTGCAGCATGCAAAGTATGACATATTTGGCATGTAGAAATGTCGATCATGAACGATGAATACCTGCTATGAGCAGGAGGCTAACACCCCCTAAAGCATGAGGTCGTAAATCTTTTGATGTCGGGTGAAATGCTTTATCATGAGGATCTAAGGTTTTTCGAACTAGAAGGTGACCTGTAGTAAGATACAATACAATACATTATATTCATAACATTTTCATGATCTAGTTGAGGTGAGCATTCCCATGCTCAGCGTTATAAATTCATTTTCATGTACATTGGACAGACAACCGTCTGTATGACAAACTAATGATTCTAGTAGAGCCATCATCCTTTGGCTTGGACGATTATCTGTGCAGCTATGATGTACATTTGATGTCTTTATTTTTCTTGAATATATCGTAGCCCAGATGGATGAAACTAGATCTGAGGTCTTCAAACTCATTCAATCTTCATCGGAAGTACAAGTTGATCCATGTGAAAATATGTTTTGAAGTCGGACATGGAAAGACATCGCCTAATTACCAGCCAATGATGTAAGCTTTTCATATGTGTGAGAGGAACAATAATGATAATGGCCCTCAAGGTACTACAGTAAAGTTCACGTGGTGTGAAAATGGGACTTGATGTCAAACACCACGCAAAATCTTTCGGTCGAAGGTCATTGATGTAAACCTGTCACCGGAAGTGAGGAACTTTCCATTGAGGCATTCAAGCTTCAAATTAATGAAAGGTTGTTCCTAAGTCAACTTCTTGGATAATGAGCTGGTGTTGACAAGAACTGACCCGTCATAGGAGTGCCTTAATGAATCCCACATCTATGACAAAAAACAAAGCAAATGATTTTGTGGAGGTGAAAATGATGTAATGATACAAGGTTCAGGGTGGAAGTCATGAAAGAATGAAGCATAAAGGTATTGCAGCAGATGAGACATAAGCTGGGTTGGTGAATTCTTTGAGTGAATTCTCTTGAACATATTGGCGACACTGAAATGAATTGGTAGCGTTAACCCTAGAAATGGATGGTACAATTGATCAATGGTGATATGACTGGTGAACAAAATAACCCAACCCGACTCAATCATGGTGATGGAGTGAAAGTGTAATGTTCAAGAGCGACCTGCTACCAATAAAGTTTCTTTAAGTTTTCTTCCAAATTTTTCCCTAGCCATTTCTGACCAGTACCTCTTTATTTTTGTCAGGCTAGGATAACATATGCTTGTTCTATAATTTGCCCTTTGGGAAAACCCGTCGCTATGTTTTAACGAGCCTAATGACAGTGAAACTCGCTCTTGTATGCATGGACAAGTTCGTCACTATTGTTTTAACGAGTTTAAGAACAAAGAAAACTCGGTCCTTTTCAATTTTAGAGAGTCTGAAAAGAGACAAAAAGGAAACTCCAGGAATCCTTTTTCGTAATATAATCCGTTAAGTCCGAAAAAGTATAAAATAATACGAAAGGGATGACTTTTCGATAGTTTTAATGTGCTGAGCAAGGCAAGTGCTCGATCTTTTTATGCAATGATCCCTCAAGTCCAAAAAGGTTAAAATATAGAGGAGGGATGGCACTTCCAATCACTTTAAGATGCTGGAGAGGTCAATTTCTCAGCAATCTTTTCATATTTTACGAGTCAGATGAAAGGAGCTTAAAGGAGACTTGTTTTTTGAGGAACGAGTGATGTTTTTGGATAGAAGGCGGTTCCAGATAAGGTTGGGAACTTTTCAGTCATGGTAGTGTAAAGAAGGTGGCTAATAGGATCACTCATCACAGCTGTTCCTCAAAAGGGGTAAACAATCAAATGGAGGCATATGATCGGCTAAAAAAGAGTGGAGGTGATGGTAAGAACATGACCAAGGTTCAAAAGCTAATAATTTTGTGATCACAATGGTTATTTGCCGGAGATGGGTTCATTTTTTAATGAGATTAAACTCTGGTGGAACATATGCTCATTGTTAGGTTTATTTTTTAACGAGCTTGAACTTCGCGTAAAACTGCCCATGCCACTCGTATAATAAGGATGTATCATCAATAGGTTCATTTTTTAGGGAGCCTGCCCCATTCGAAACTTTGCTCTGTAACCTTTTGCATGCAAGCTAGGAATGACGAACTACTATCCTAGGGGTTAATTAACTACTGGGGTTAGGTAGGAAAACTCTTGCTTTACTTTGCGGTGCCATTTGCCCCTTGCAAAGTTGAATGGTGGATCAGAATAATCACCTAACTTAAGTAGCTGAAGTCAGTAAAACTACGGGGTTAGAGTTATGCTAGTTGCTTTTTACTTGTATGAAAAAAGTTTGCATGCCCCCAGGTATAAAGAAAAGTAGAGTTTCCAGGTTACCATATGAAAATTCTTGCATTTGCAAGATTGCTACATCTGCATTTGCAGACAAAACACTTCCTTGGCTCTGTCCATCGAAATGGACAAAGTTGAATGGTGGGACGCATCATTCACATAACTTTGACAAGGGAATCTCATTCCAGTCTAATCCCATTTTCCTAAATGGATGGGTATCTCAGACTAGTCATATATCCTCCGTGGAAACCTACCTTATACCTACAGTTTTATTACCAAGGCAGACGAGGGTGCATGCCTCGTGGGTTTAGTCACATTCACCAAAGAAATCGTGCTCATCAGGTGGATTGACTGGAGATTGATGAGACATTCCTTACATAAATAGACCAGTTAGGGATGGAACTTAACTATTGGCTATGTGTGAACCAGGGAATGCAAGCTGGTCTACAAGCTAGACCATTCTGCCTTCGTGTGGAAAACACATCACTCGAAAGAGTGAGGAAACAATAGCTCCCATGCTATAAATATAGTCACATCCAAGTATTAGATTATAATCTAAAGGTCCTTGGACTACCATTACGTTTAGGTAGACGATTTTCCTTCTCAAAGTTATAGGCAAATTTGGAAGGATCCCTAACGATCAATTGGCTCCTTTGTTGAAGCCTGTTAAATTTCGAATCTTAGGCAGAAGAAATGGTGAATCAAGTGCTTTCCAAGTAGTTGAGGAAAGGATACTCACAGAAGCCCCTTCATCTATGATAGTACCAACCATGACCATTCTATAAGCTTGTACTATGATTCAGAATGGTACATTAGATGGTAGGTGGGCTTTTCCTAGTAGATTCCAATCGAAGGAAACGACTAGATTACTTTGAGGTGGGACCAAATAAACGGCTGGCTACATCTCTGATGAACTTCCTTCCTGCAGTAAAGGAATGGGTAGATTTCCCCCATGTTCATCAGAGTCTCTATTTATGAAAAGAATTTGAACTGTGTCATTCTTATTCTCTTTAGTGACCATATCATCTGAAGGTAGACCTTCTAAAGACAAGACTGGGTCGACTACCATCTCGACCTGTTGACTGTGGTACGATGTGGACTCAGAGGGTTTATCTTCAATGGTAGATGCTTCGACCAACCACAAAGGTGTGTTAGTCAGGTTTTCAACTAGTGATGGACTCTGTAAGAGTTTCTTGTATCTAGGAGGAAGCCGTAGCGGTGAAGCAGGACAGTTATCCAAGACTCTTTTAGCTTCATCTAGGAAGGGACAATAGTGGATGGCATGATCACCTTCACATAGTCTACAAGGAAATTTAGATCTTCCTTTTTGTCCATTGACTTCTTTTTCACTAGTTGACAACGTACTTTCAATATGATCTTCAGAGGTTGAGGACACCGGATTGTGTGAGCAGGGAGACCATTCCCTTAAGATCCGCGAGATGCAAGTACAATCTCTATGATAGTGGTCCCCTTTGCAAATGACACATGGAGATTTAGGTTTGGATGGTGCAATGTGTGGATTTTCTCTAGACGATGCTTGGTTGCCCCATTTTACCGTTGGCTTCTTCTTATTCTTCTCCTTCCCTTTCTTCTTCTTCTTTGTTACTTGGTTTTTAGGTTTACTAGCTTTACCAAGTGAAGAGGAAGAAGGAGAGGGAGAAACAAATGAAGTAGAAGGTTGGGGGATAACTCTACTATCATCTGGTTGTTGATTTGATTGCTCAGAAATCATGGTGCTTTGAACAACAAAGGTCGAGAAGAGCCATACTGGCAGGCCAATTGTCAGTCCTGGAAGGGACAATGTGGCCATATGAGGTGCACGAACATCTCCCAAAGAGAAGAAAGGAATAGGATATCCCCCAAGGGGAAATCCTTGGTTGGTGGACTCCATTTTCTCAACCTAAGATCAACAAGGGAGCAATGATGTTATTCCGATTAAAATAAATTTTATGACGCTTTGACACAACTTGCTTTTTCAATTTTTAATAGTTAAGAAAAATCTAAAGATGACTCTGTTCACCTTCAATTTTTAATGAGCCTGAAGTGACAAGTGCTCAGATGGACCTTTTCTTTTAAGGAGTCTAAAAAGGAACGAAAGTGACTGGTCTGGAAATCTAGACAGAGGGATTACCAAACCAATTCCAAAATTGCAAAATACTTTTTACGGTACAACAGTAAATCTTCCTTAATGTTGTGTTCTATGAATTGTGATCAATAGGGCGGCAAACACGGCTTCCTAAGGATAAAGGATATAGCCTATTGTGGTATTCCAATATATACTCGACGGTACATGGGAGCATAGGTCTGCAATGGCACTTTTCGTCTCAAAGAGGAGGAATCACCAAACCTATGATGAAAGCGATAGTTACCAGGCTTTATGATGCCGGAATACGTCTCTAGCCTAGACTTCTAAATGTTGTGCATTATGTTCCAAAGCATTTTTATGTTCATTGAAATTTATTTTACAGTTGATCTTTATTAAGAAGTTTTCCTTTAAGGTTCACCGCGTCAAGTAGATATACAACTCCTAAATATGCAATCTAAGATGATAAACAGTCGTTTATTTTCTTTTTGCAATGAAAATCCTAGCTATTAAGGAAAGAGAAGTAAAATCCTTTCAACATAGAGTAGAGAGCACACACTAAGATGCACTGCCCTAAATCAATCTCCACAAGTAGTCTAAATGAAAATGCACATGCATGTATTTGTTTTCCACTTTCTTAATGTGTGAATGACAGAAAGAATGCTAATTATAGATCTGAACTATCTTTCTTTCAAAGAGACAGTACTAACAATTTTCTTTTCAAAAAAACGAAAGGAAGATTGAGACGACACTTTGCGATTTTTAATTGAAAATTGCTTTCGACACTTGAAAAACTATTAATTCAAATCAAATACAAGAGGAAAAGTGTAATCGACAATCAAAAAGAGGAGGATTCTTTTCTTTGACTGAAAACAACACTTGCAACACTTTCAAATCAGAAGACGATAGTTTGATTAAGCTATTGTTTTCCAAGGAGAACTGTAAATGAAGAAAAATACATAAAAACATTCACAATTCTTCATACAATGGAGGCTGAATAATGCAAAGGAAGGGAGTTTTGACATTGGTATATTGATCATAAACAACAAAAATCCTGAATAAAGCTAAAGACAATGAATAAAAACCAAAATCTGGAGGTAGAAACAATCTTATCTGATCATCGCACCTGTAACATAGGGAAATAGGGATGCATCTCACCTACAACACATGGTAGGTGCGATGCATCCAGACTATCAAAGGGAGACAATGCGATGGTCCAACGACAAGACTGGGTTCGGTTTCTGCTCACAGTTTGTAGCTTAATTCAGGGATTTAGGCTGAGCTAATGATAGTCAGTAAATACAAAGCATAGGGGCTGATCTAATGAGGTTACTTGAGCCACCACCAGGGCACTTAGGATGTTTTCAAGTTAGATGTTTAACTCATAAACTAACCTAGAGATTGACTGAAGCATCGTTTATCTACTTTGTAGTTACATAGCAAAAGTAGTTCGAAGGTTAGCTGGCTTAACTTCAGGCTTCATCTGTAGTTTATAAAGCAAACAAACTAGAAACAAGAAAACAAGATATTCGCTCCCTAACAGAGTCGCCATTTTGTTATTGGAAAAATTAGTGTCCATTCAGAGCTGCTAGTCCCACTAAGACAGGTAGCTATCTTAGAAACAAACAAACTAAAGTCACTTATGTCTTCCTTTATGAGAAATAGATGAGAGAGAAGCAGAGAGTACCAACCTCAATCTTTCGCTTGACTCCTTTCTTGTTTCCTCTCCCCTTTGATAGATCTTTGTCACTCCTTCTTCACTTGTCCCACTTCAAAGAACACCTGTAGAGTCAAAGCAGCATAATACCATCAAAGCATAGATATCTATAACAATAAACAATATAAGAACATATATATATTAACCATACAAATGCATATATCAATTCAAGATTCAAAGATATACAAGAATATGGAGGAAAACTCAAATAGCTTTATTGATAAAAGTAGTGGAAGAGAGGATTACAACCCATTGGTCTAACCCAACATCATCCTCCCAGCATGAAAGCCCTCTTCACCTCATGAAAATCTAGATCACCCAACACTATGATGTTCCACAGAGAAACCAACAGCACTTCCTTACAAGATACCAAATTCCAACCTCTGGATCTCTAGGATGAGGGATCCATATATAAATGTTTGCAGGTGGGTGAGTCAGCTTCTGGGTTTATGATTAGTGTCATTTCTCTGATAGTTCTCAGTTCCACTTGGAGATTTCATGATCTCTTACTCATCCCTGGGCGAATTCAGAGGCGCAAGTGTCATAGGAGAAGTTTCTGGAAGATTCCATGATCATCCACCTTGCAAACTGTCTCTGCCATTTGTCTACTCTCACCCATCACATGCTATAGAACGGATTTTTAGTATTCATCACACCATCCATGTGAATTAGGTGGGATGCATCGCACCTTAACCATGGAGCAGGTGAGATGGTCCCATTTTGACCAATTCTAAGCAGGTTTTCATGGAGAACTTCTGGGAGATGATATAATCAGCTGACCGTGTTCCTTTAGCGTATGAACCAACACTTTTACGGGCTTAGAATCCCTTGTTTTATGGACACATAAGATTGGGGTTGCAGTGCCCAAATATGTCTATAACACCTCGATATTTCCCAATTTTGGTTCTGAAATATACATCCTAGGTAGTAGAGGTTGGTTTCAATGGTTGTGAAGCCACCCTAGCAGATAATTTTCTTTACATAAGGGACTGAATTGATTAGTCAAGCAGGTTGAATTTCCAATCTCAAGAGAAGGATGAATTGATCAATCTGGGATACCAAGTTTCCAACTTCTAGAGGGGCCAAATTGTAAGAGTCAAAGAATTTAGGGATTGAGCATATCTACTAGGTTTATCCTTAGGATATCAATGTAATTTATCTTTAGTAATTTTACTAATATTATTAGGGTTTTTACAATAATTTTTTTTTGCAATTTATGTGGTTTTGTGTTGTACTTAATTAACATTTATGAAAAAATAACTATGCTATAATATTCTCTAGGGATTATTAACTAAATAACTAAACCTAAATATTACAATTGCATAAGACCTAATTTTATCAGTAGCCTAAAGGATTATTTGAAAAATGCTTCTGATCTAATTAAAACTAGAGTTACTATTCATTAGAGTATTTCAATAATTGAATATTATAACATAAAATATAAATATTACACTAGAAATCTCACACAGACGAATCAAATCAGACCATGGGAATTATCAAAGGCGATGAAGGGAAAAATAGGTTGAAGATATGAAAATGATAGAGTTATAGTTAAAGACATCTGCGTATTTGATGAACATAATTCTAGAAATAAGGAAATTCCTCTGTGAAAACCAGTGTGGTGTATCACGGGGGCTTCACTAGAGGAGCAATATCATAACACAAGCGTTCATATTGGGGGATACATTATGAGGTAAAAATGGCATATTATATTGGGGGATATATAGGGGTAAAGGGTTTTTATATCGGCAAGTATAAAAAATGGAGTTCAAAGTTAATGAAAAAAATAAAGGGGTATAAAAGATATTAATGAAAAAATGGATACCTACAATATTTAGTGAAAGTAGGGTTTTTTTTAATTAGGAAGCTGTAATGGTTACACATTGGGAGGGAGTTAAATTATGTGATTTTTAGAGTTATTTTCCTATATGTATTCAAATTAAGGGAATTATTTAATATGCTATGAACACACATGATATGTTGAAGTTTCATTGAGTGAATCCCCTGTGGGGTGCATACAATTCAGATCCCTATGCCCAACAATGACCCTACATTGAGCAAAAAATATTAGCTCATGTTATAATTGTAGGAGATATAACTCATTTTGCTTCAAGGATTTAAGGTGACAACCATTTTAAAACTACCAAGGATGATATGGAAGACTTTTTGTTGCAGGTGCATAGATGGAGCACAAAGTTATATGAAGATTCGACCATAGCTTGCTAACATGATGGGAAGGGTAACATGAGGATTCTGGGATAGATTTTAAATCTTTTGTAAGGAATTATAGATATTTTCATTAGGATGTGAGTCTTTTTTTCAGAATAAGTTGGAGTAAATATTTCTTAATGTAAATTTAATTTCAGTTTCCCATATTTTGTGAGAAGGTGAAACGAATAATCACTTGTGACTCTTAGTTTTCACATGTAGATTTCTTTTCAAAGAGGAAGATTGTTTGAGCAGAGTAGTTTGTGCATCGATGGAGAGAATAAGTTTTAGTGCTAGGAGAAGAGGTAGAGGATGAGAGTGTTGGGTTGTGTTATATTCTTTCCATGAATAACCCACGTAGTTAACTGTGGTGTTAGAGGGTGGGGGGCAGGGATAAGGATAGACTGTGACAACCAAAGTTCAATTTTCTTAGCAAAGAACCCCACATATCATTCAAAGACAAAGCACATTGATTTTTAGTATCACTTTGTGAGGGATATGATTGAAGACAAAAAGGTGTTTCTGGTAAAGGTGGACATTTTGAAGAATACCGCAGATGCATTGAAAACATTTGTGAGCTCTGAGAAGTTCTCTTGGTGTAGAGAGATAATGGTCATTTCAGGGTTGGAAAAATGACTAAGCTCTCTTTTGGTCCCCTATGGAAAGAAAACAAGTGGGAGAATGTTGGGTTGTGTTATATTCTTTCCATGACTAACCCACGTAGTTAACTGGGGGGTTAGAGGGGTGGGGGAGCCCCCATTCGTTGCAATAATTGTGTAGCAGTGGGGGGTCACAGGGGGTTTGAGGTGTACCCGTAATCCCACTTTATGTTAGGTTGGGCAGACACACCTATGGTTTTGTGCATTTTTTCAGTCCATGGTATTGCATGCTTCAACATGTATAAATATGTATTATAACATTGAAAGGAAAATAATGAAAAATCAAGTTGGTAGTCCCGGTTTTGGGATCTAGGGGAAAATCTCTATGTATATGTGTTTTATGTGTTATGCTCTTGCATTGTTTATTTTATGTGCTTTAGAATTCGTATGTAGTTAATTTATGTATGGGTTTAAAACGTACATTTGGTATCAGATAAATTTTGGCTTCAAGGGGACGCCTTTATTGCTGAGGGGTTTCACTTCGGCCTGTGGTAGACATTGTTTAGTGGGAGATCTGCGATATAGATTCTAGTGGTGAAAGAATATGGTGAGAAGTGGAAAGATAGAGATTGAGAAATTAAATGGTCAGAGTTTGAGTTGTGGAAACTCAAGATGGAGGACCTGTTGGTGGATAAGGATCAGTGGATTGCGGTAGATCAAGGTACTAAACCAACGAGAGTGTCCAATGAAGAATGGAATAAGTTGGATCGGAAGGAAAAGAGCACAATACGATTGTGTGTCTCAAATTCAGTATTTTTGAATGTATCAAGGGCAGATACAGTGAAGGCTTTGTGAGACTAGTTAGGGACTTTGTACCAATCTAAGTCTCTGGTGAATAAGCTGTTCCCATGGAAAAAGATGTATAACCTGACGATGAATGATGGAGACTCGGTGACAGAGCATCTGAACGCATTTAATACTGTGGTAAGCCAGTTATCATCTATTGATATTAAAATTTTAGATGAACATAAGTGCATCAGTTTGTTGTGTTCTCTACTAGATTCGTGGGATAGTCTAGTTATTGCAATAGGTAGCAATGCAACTACCTTGCAGTTTGATGAAATACTCTCATCCTTGCTGACGAAGGAGATGAGAAGAAAAAATATGGAGAGCCAAAATGGTGATGCCTTGTCTATACGAGGACGGTCCTAGAATAGAAACAAAAATAATTCATCGAGTGGGAGATCTAAATATAGAGGGAGATCTAAATCTCCAGGAAAACCTGTAAAGGTTGTGTGCTGGAAATGCGGAAAGGAAGGGCACTACAAAAGGGATTGTAAATCTAAAGCTCCTAATAAAGGAAATAGATCTGATGATGCTCCTTCTACAGACGTGAAAAACACCTCAGATGAAGGTGGGGATGTGCACTTGGCTTCTTCAAGTACACATGTAGATCATGAGGCATGGTTGATTGACTCAAGTGCATCCTTTCACTTCACTCCCCGTAGAGAGTGGTTATGCGAGTATGAGAAATACAATGGTGGTGATGTCTTCTTAGGGGATGATTGGAAGGCTAGAATCATTGGTCATGGAAAAGTAAAGTTGATGTTGCAAGGTGGAAGTGTTAGAACACTTCCAGGTGTTCTACATATTCCTTCATTGGCCAGAAATCTGATTTCTGTAAGTAAGCTAGATGATGCAGGTGTAAAAACAATGTTCAAGAAGGATACCTGCAAAATGGTTTCGAGAGCACTGGTATTGATGCGGGGAGTTCATATTGGAACTCTATACAAGCTATAAGGTAGCACTGTTATTGATGGGTGCAACAATTTTGTGGTTCCTAAAAGTGGAGCAGAAAATCGAGTGGTCTCTGTAGAGAAGACCATGTTGTGGCATCAAAGGCTTGGACATATTGGAGAAAAAGGCCTTCGAATACTTCATGCTAAAGGTATGGTAAAAGGTATGAGTAATAGCTCTCTAGATTTTGATTTCTATGAAAATTGTGTATATGGAAAGCAGAAACGGGTGAGTTTTCCCTTTGGTAGTAAGAGGGCGAAACATATATTAGAACTTGTGCATAGTGATGTGTTTGGACCTGTGAAGGTTCCATCACTAGGTAAGTTTGTGTACTATGTATCATTTATAAATGACTTCTCAAGGAATACATGGATATATTTCCTTAAGAAGAAATCTGAAGCCTTTGATTGGTTTAAAGAAATTAAGGCTCTCGTGGAAAATCAGAAAGAGATGAAGATAAAGGTGTTGAGGACAGATAATGGTGGAGAGTTTTGCAGCAAGGAATATTAAGAATTCTGTAAAAAGTGTGGTATAGCACAACAAAAGACTACTACATATACACCTCAGCAAAATGGAGTTGCAGAAAGAATGAATAAGACGTTGATGGAAAGGGCAAGAAGCATGCTCAGTGGTGTCAGGTTAGGACAAGAATTCTGAGCAGAGGCGTTGGATACTGCATGTTACCTGGTCAACAGGTCACCTTCATCAGCGTTGGAGGATAAGACTCCACAAGAGGTATGGAATGGTAAGAAACCCTCTCTTTCACATCTGAGGGTATTTGGATGTGATGCATATGTACATGTTCCAAAGGAGAAACGAACCAAGTTGGACAGTAAATCTAAAAAGTGCATCTTTATTAAGTATAAGGATTGTTTAAAGGGTTATAAGATTTGGAACCTAGCCACATGGAAGATTATGTACAACTGAGATGTGGTTTTCAGAGAGGCAAAATATGCTATTAAACATGAAGTCCAACCAAAGGAACCTAAGAAGATAGAGTTTGAGCTTAAGGAGGAAGAATCAGACTCTACTGCAGAGGAGGAATCGAAAGATGAAGAGTCACAAACTCCAGGTGTGAGAAGATCATTTCGAGAAAGAAGGAAGCCAAAAAGGTATAGTCCGTCTACTTTCTGTTCAAATTTTGCTTTATCTATTACTGACGATGATCCTAGAACTGTGAAGGAAGCAGTAGATCCAGAGAATGGAAAACTCTAGAAAGAGGCCATGGTTGATGAAATGGCATCTTTGCACAAAAATGAGGCTTGGGATCTGGTGGAGTTGCCATATGGAAGGAACCCCATTGGCAACAAATGGGTGTTCAAGGAGAAGACAAATGCAGAAGGAAAGGTGGAGAAATACAAATCTCAGTTGGTAGAAAAAGGTTATTGCCAGGTGTCAGGAATTGATTTTGGTGATATTTTTTCTTCTGTTGCCAAGGTAACTTCTATTAGATTACTTTTATCTATTGTTGTTGCTTTTGACTTTGAGGTCGAATAGATGGATGTGAAGACAAAATTTCTTCACGAGAATCTGGAAGAGGAAATATACATGAAGCAACCTGAAGGCTTTACAGTGAAGGGTAAGAAAGAACTGATATGCAAGTCAAAGAAGTATCTGTATGGGTTAAAACAGTCACCAAGGATGTGGTATCAGAAATTTGATACATTTATATGGGGACTTGGATTCACTAGAAGCAAAGTAGATCACTGTGTGCATTTTAAATTAATTTTTGACTGTGTTATTTATCTAGTCTTGTATGTGGATGATAAGTTGCTGGTTGGAAATGACAAAGAAATTATCTAGGCTTTGAAGAAGCAATTGTCCTCCAAATTTGACATGAAATATCTTGGTGCTGCAAACTATATTTTGGGCATGGAAATTAAAATATATTGGGCAAAGACGAAGCTCTAGTTAAACCAAAGGAAGTATGTCGAGACAATACTATAGAGGTTTAATAAGCAAGATAGTAAACCAGTGAAGGTTCCTATTCCTGTAGGTGTGAGGTTATCTGCTGAAAAGTGTCCCAAGACACAAGAAGAGGAAGAGGACATGTCCCATGTTCCATATGCAAGTTCAATTAGTAGCCTAATGTATGGAATGGTTTGTATTAAACTAGACATTGCACATGCAGTGGGAGTATTGAGTAGGTTTATGTCAAAACCAGGGAAGGAGCATTGGATAGTAGTGAAGTGGGTTTTCAAGTGTTTGCGTGGCACTAGTGATTATGGTTTGTGCTATCAAGGAAGATCAGGATTGGATATAATGTTGGATATTCATGGCTTTGTTGATGCAAACTGGGCTAGAGATCTGGATCAGAGAAGATATACAAGTGGGTATGTGTTTAACCTATTTGGAGGTGCAGTCAGTTGGATGAGTAAGAAACAATCTATAGTGGCACTATCAACTACAGAGGCAGAATACATGGCAGCCACTCATGCAAGCAAGGAAGCAGTTTGGTTGCAGAGATTGTGTTCAAGTATGGGGTTAGTATAGGGAGCTATAAGGATAGACTGTGACAACTAAAGTGCAATTTTCTTGGAAAAGAACCCCGCATATCATTCAAAGACAAAGCACATTGATGTTCAGTATCACTTTGTGAGGGATATGATAGAAAACAAAAAGGTGTTGCTGGTAAAGGTGGATACTTTAAAGAATACTGCAGATGCATTGACAAAATCTTTGAGCTCTGATAAGTTCTCTTGGTGTAGAGAGACAAGGGTCATTTCAAGGCTGGAAAAATGACCAAGCTCTCTTGTGGCCCCTTGTGTAAAGAGAAAAACAAGTGGGAGAATGTTGGGTTATGTTATATTCTTTCCACGACTAGCCCACTTAGTTAACTGGGGGGTTAGAGGGGGGGCGGAGCCCCCCTTCATTGTGCCGATTGTGTAGCAAGGGGGGTCATAGGGGATTTGAGCTGTACCTGTAACCCCACTTTATGGGGTCTAGGGTAGTGCCCCAAACAATTTTGGTTTTGGACCCTATGTTAGGTTGGGCAGACCCACCTATGGTTTCATGCATGATTTTCACACATGTTTTTTGGACGCGATGGTTTTTGGTCCATGGTATTGGATGCGATGTTTTTCGGTCCATAGTATTGGATGCTTTGGCATGTATAAATATGTATTATAACATTAAAGGAAAATAATGAAAAATCAAGCTGGTAGTCCCGGTTTTGGGATCCAGAGCAAAATATCTGTGTATATGTGTTTTATGTGTTATGATCTCACATTATTTATTTTATGTGCTTTAGAATTCGTATACAGGTAATGTCTGTACGAGGTTAAAACCTACAGAGAGGCCTAGGATGCACATGACCACATTGTATATTTTAGCCAATTTAATAGTCATGTGAGGAAGCATGGTTTCCATGAATATATGTTTATGGACTATGTTCCATTTTGGTTTGATATCTATGTATTTCTTTTCTTTGAAAGTGTGTTCTTACTCCATTAAGTTGTATTGATAATCTACACGCTGAAGCCTCCATCCTGGTGTGGTATCCCTTTGTGTATTGTTTCATTTTTTGTCAGCTTAAATCTTGAGGATGGAAGTGCCCATGCATTTTGGATACTAGTGAGTGCATGGGTTTTTTTCTATGTGGAACCCATTAGTACAAACAAAGAACCAATGTTCGGTTGCATGCATACCCTTTTTGAATGGAATATGATATGCTTTGTTTGGTTCCCATGAGGTTAAAGTGAGAATCCATGGCTATAGTTTATTTTTGTGTTGCTATGGTCATAGAGTGCCTGCGTATGGAGAGAACAAAGCACTTAGTTTTGTTCTCATGTTGTCAAGACCATTTCAAATTTGTCTCCATCAAGCTAGAGTTGTAAATCCCCATGAAGAAGGGTGTATGAGGTTGTGTGTAGTGTTAGGGAGAAATTAGAGGCCATGAGTAATAAATTATATGAAGGTTTGAGTCATTTCAACTTCCTGGAATTTGGAAAGATAGAGCTTTGGGGCACTACGAAAATATTTTACAACACCTACAATAAGCATTTTCCAAGATTGTGAGTTTGGGTTTTGAAGCCTGTTTTGGCCTGCTTAGTGTATTATTTGATAAGTGAACCCAATATGAGTTGGGTGAGGTAAAGAAAAGGGTTGGAATACTTGAGAGAGATCTCTCATGGAACTTGGCAAAAAATATCCATTGTTATTTTGACTGGATACTTTAATTGATTTGTTGAAATTCGATAATGTGTTTAGAAACAAAGTTGTGGGTGCTTGTGTATGAGTATCCTAGGTTATGGGTAGTCGGGGTAACCTCGGCCTATCCCCACGTTGTTTAATCCATGTAATATAAACCAGATGAAGATAAAGTATCTATTCCCTTAGATACTAATCTAATAAACTGAATGCAATTTGGGGAAATTGAGGGAAAAAATGATTATAAAATGGTGTCTCATTCTTAGGATCAAGATGTTATTTAAGAAGTGTTCAATCTAAGGAATGCTTTGTGTGAGAATGGGGTCTAAATTATTCGAACCTATACAAGGCCCAAGTAATTGTAGAGCAAAGGAAATTTTTTAAATTCCTTAATGATTTCTATTGTAACTCACACAATTAACTTTAAGAGAACCAATAGGATTCAAGATGATGATGTCATCCGCAGGGGTAAATATTTTGGAGGGAAGAGAAGAAAACTAATTTTGTAATTGTATTTTTGGCTTATCTCCTTATTGGCTTACTCAAATGTCAAGTGTAGACATCCATAGGATACAAAATTTAATTTCATATCGAGTGAGTATCCACTTTGCATACTTCTCAAAAGAGCCACATTGAAAAAAATTTAAGATACATGAAATAAATGTGTTAAAGAAGTTTTTTTAATGAATTTTCAATTTTTTTTTATGTCAGTCTTCCCAGAAGTATGCAGAGAGGGTACTCATTAGGTGTGGAATTTAATTCTGGATCCAATTGGTGTATACACTTGACATTTGAGTGAACCTATAAGGAGATAATTCAAAAATACAATAGAAAAGTAGTTTATGTTATTTTTCTTTAAAAATTCATAACATTTATTTTATTATTTTCCTCTGGAAGCTCATCTTCAACCTCAAAATTAGACCAATGAATGTATCCCAGATTATGTATATGTTGTATCATCAAATATACACATTAAAACAATATCATTAGATCCAAATATTCTTAAAGGTATGTTGTAGATGTGGAAAAGGAGGGAATTGCAAGAAATCTTTTAGATACAAACTTGCTATGAAAGGGATGGGATTTGATGATATTCCTATAGAAGTGGAAACCTCCTTAAGCGGTGGAGTAAATGCGTAATTGGAATATTCAACTACACATGTAGATCAAAGTTGTTTGACTAAAGGACATTGTGTCATATGACTTCTCATAGGGAATCATTTTGCAAGTATTAAAGATATGATGATGGTGATGTTTTCTTATGGGATCAAATGAGAACTAGAATCATAGGAAGAGGAAAATTCAATTTGAAACCCATGGGATGGAAGGATTCAAACTCTCCCTAGTGTTTTGGTTTTAGAGTTATGACAAATTGAATACATGAGAACCATTCATGCAAGGAAGGAAGAAATATGATTATAGAGATTTTGTTGAGGTATTTGACTGATATAAAATATTGTGATAGTTAGAGCGCAATCCTTTCAGAGAACAAAATAGCTTATCATTTTAAGACAAAGCATATTAATGTTTAGTATCACTTTATGAGAGATATGATTGAAGAAAATATGATACTAGAAAAGGAGAACACTATGTAAGCCATTACATCTTTCTTATATTATTAAAAATATTTTTGCAACAATTGATTGTGCATGGTTAAGACTTACATTGATTTATAATTATACTCTAGCTAGCTCATCAATCCTATTACATTTATAAGGGGATCCCACCATTCCATATCCATTTTAAAAGAATTATCCTCGGTGCTTATACCTATGATGTACATCCCTAAGTCAAAGTCTCATGTACAAGTGTTTTTGTTAGTGATGATAACTACGTAAGCCAAGAAATGTGCTTATAATGGGGTCATCCATAAGGTAAGGTCTCATATATAGCCACTAACTTCAACATTGAGGAGATAGTAGATGAAGAGGTGTGTCCATAAGCTCAAGTATCATGGATGGGCACACATGATGTGTCTCATTAATGAAACATGAAACCAATGAATGGATACATCTTGGGTTTGAGATGATCACCAAGTTCATATGGATTAAAATTTATCTCCACTAAGATAAGGAGACTATCCATAGAAAAAATAGCATTCACTATTAATAGTATGAAATTAGGAGGACTTGAATAGGTCAACCATAAGAAAATGTCTTAGGGAAATTATAGGATTGGACAAATTTTGAATGTATATAAATGTAATGAATGCAAAATCAACAATTCATTTAAAACAAATGTTGTTGTTGCAACTCAATCCTTGCACATTATATATATATATATATATATATATATATGAAAAAATAAATTGTTAAATATGATAGGAGTAAGAATATTAGACTTTTCATTGCATAGAAAGTTGATCTTCAATTTTCTTGTATAAGAAATGATGTGACCATCAAGGGAATCTAAACTATCCATAATTTTTTTTAATGTAAATTCTGAGAAATATATTTTGAAAAATAGATCACGAAATGAAATTGTAAACAAAAATTTTAGAAATTTTTAATTTATATACCCAACAAAAAGATATTTTGACATTTTTTTTTAAATGTAAATTCTAAAAAACTATTTTGAAAAATATACTGCATAATAAAATTGTATCACTTATATGGCACCTCTTAAACACCAAAGTTCATTTACTAGAAACTGTGGTACAATGATAGAACTATAGTATTGTACATTATTTACACTATATTATCGATATTTAAGATGTATAAAACTTGAAGAACTCTTGTCGCAAGGATCCAAAACTAGGGGTAAAATTCTTTGTTCTTTGTTTATTGTACCAATTGTGTCACATATATTTTTCCATGCTATAAGATGCTTTTGTTAAAATGGTCATGATGGGGATCCATAGTGAAATATTGTAAGAAGTAAATAATATAAAGCAAAATTTGTGAAAAGTGTGCTTTTAAGAGAAAAATCACTGAGGTCGATTGACCAAATTTTATGGAAATCACAAGACTGAATTGATTAAAGAAGCTAATGGGTCACTATTTCTAGAAGAGGTGATTACTTTCACTCCAAACTACATGCATTTGGAACTTCTTGCAAATATCCCTCACTGTATGTGTCAAAAGTAATATCATCTAATATGTGAATTGATGTTGTTTAATTCAACCATGCACATTGTTGGTAGTCCAAACTACATGTGTCCCGAAATTCTTCCAGATATCCCTTATGGCATCAAATCAGATATCACTTATGGCATCAAATTAGATATCGCTTATGGCATCAAATCAGATATTAGAGTTCTTGAGATTTTCTTGATGTAGATGTTATAAATGATCACGTGGTATGGAGTGTGCATGTATATCTTTTATCAGATAGACTTCCCAAGTGCAAATCTTTGGTTTCCTTTTTCTCATTCCATTAACTATGTTCTACACCATTATTGGAGAATAGGATACCTAACATCTTTTTTAAACTGATATGAAGATTAACATGGTTGACTGCATTGACCTTGCAGACTCTACATTAATACCATATTCAGCTATATATATATATATATTATATATATATATATTGCATTTTATATTGGCAACGAAATGGAGCAAAAATTAAAAAGAAATGTTTTGTCTTTGTTTTATTTTTTATTTTACAGGATATCGGGGGACTCATTAGCAAGATAAATCATTCAGATATTGGTACATTACCTAGCATGTACTCTCTGTTCATGTAAGTGAGAATTGGGATTACATATATTATTTTCTAAATCAATTTAGTCTATTATGGTGTACAACAAATTTCTACTCAATGTAGTTTAACAACTCTCTTTTACCAAAGATAAAATGATAATTAAAGCATCGGTTTGAAAATTTAGTACCTAACCTTCTCCTTCATTGTTTGGGAATTGTCTAATAAAAAAATGCTAAAATAAATTAACCTTTAATTGATTTATCTTTGTGATATGTATCTATTCTTCCTTCCTATAATTTCGAAAGATTTGCTTTCCCCTTAGCTAATGTTGATAGAAAATACATATAGAAAAGTTGTGGAACTATTAACTAATTAAAAAACTCAATTAAAAAACTTATCATTAAATAAATCAATTTCAATATTTTCACATTTCAATTTTCAAGGGTGAAATATTGGAAGCATTTTTTAAAGCCCACTGATTTAACTCCTCATAACCATTGTTTTTAACAACATCATGTTTGTTGAATGTCCACCACACATACCTCACCCAGAGACCCTTTCTCATATACCCAAAATGTAGAACAACTAGGAGTATATCGTGCTCATTTATTTCCCAACAGTTAGTTCTAGTCCGCACATTTTTACCTTAGGAAGCTTAGGGAGTTTGAGGGGATCAACTTGTTGAGTGTACTCACTTTTCTAGCTCTGAACTAGCCTCCTTCAACTTGCTAAATCATCCATAGCGTAAATACCCCCAATGGGATGTTGGCATTATGATACAAGTGTTGTCCTTGATGGCAACTCACTCAGAGGAAAGATCATAGTGAAACAGGTCAACAACAAAGAATTACATATCAGACTTCAAAGAATGAGGAAAGAGAGGTATACATAGGTTCACCTTGTCCGAGATGCGTATACACGCAAGTTTACTGAACAAAATGAGAATCTACTTACATATGCACTTTCACAGAAGGAAAAGCACACATGTCTTGGAAAACCAAAAGTTTTTGGTCCAAGGTATTTCATGGTACAAGGTATTTGATTGGTCCTAGGTATTTGGTTCAAGGTATTGGTCCTAAGTATTTTTGGTCCATGGTATTGAGAAAGGCCTAAAACTAAATAAGGAGGAGAATATCATTAGGCCAAGTGGGAGGAATGATTTAAATATCTTATGAACCGTTGGATCATATATGTAGGTTAATGAGCTTCTAATGGTTTGATTGATCTGAACTAAGGATGCACCTATATGGCTGATGAAGGTTGATGGAGTGGGATCATAAAGGCTTAACAGTACTATCAATATGTGGTTTGATCTTGAACAGTCTAGATCTGAATACTGACGCATGTCTTATTCTGTAAATGTAATGATTTGGGTATGGCTGAAGTTTGGAATAGTTGTGATGTTTTGAGTTAGCATTTACAGATCTGTACGGAGGTTCACTTTAGTAAAAGATCATATACACGATGGTTCAGCATATCAAAGTAGCGTATACATCATAAATTTGAATTTGCGGATCTGTACGCTGGTTCCCTTTGGTAAAAGTGTGTATACATGCTGGTTTGACACATGGAAGTAGCGTATACATTATGAAGTATGATGCTTAAAGTTTCAGTTCTTTCTATTTGCAGTTGTAGAGTTTTGGGTACTGATTTGTGTTCTGGTGACTGTATTCTGATGATAGTGTTCTGAATGATCAAATTGATTGATTGTGATTTTCTTCAGTGATGATGGGTTGTCAAGTGATTGATTGATTTAGTTGTAGTTGATTCAAAACGTGATGTTTGAGTTTCAGTGATTGGTTGATGTAGATGTATTTTATGGTTGTATTGCAGTTATGATTTTCTGAGTTTCAATGTTGTTGATGGGTCCAGTATGAAAATTGGATGAAAAGTGGCCTTTAGATTGTGGTGTTGTATTCCAAGAGTATCTAGTCTAAAAATTCATGAAACGTGGTCCTTGGTGGAAGAGTGGAGTTTTCTATAGGCTGGCACCTACATAATAGTAAATATATTGGCTAGTATAAGAGCTAAGGGGTTGTACCTCCCTTCCAGTAGTAGCTGAAGAACAAGAGAAGGTTGTAGCCTTTTGCAGGTGGGTACCTGCATACTGGTATGAGTATGCACTAGTGCAAGATTGTGAACAGATTTTCTTATTATTAAAAAGAAGACAAAGACGACAACAACATGTGGTTTTTAGCCACATTGGGTTTCCACCTTATATCATGGTGTTCATGTGTGTTGCTTATGTGTGATTCTCTATTCTTCTTTTACTGCACTATCTAATAAATCTCTTATATACTAGTTTAAGCTTAATACATGATAAATTGTCTAAATCAAAAGTTGTTTGCATATACAATGGTTGCTTTAAGTAAAATCTCTTGTACACGATAGTTCACTTCACTGAAGTAGTGTATATAAATTTGTTTGGGAGATAAAATTATAGATCTAATAATATTGATTCACCCCCCTCGTAGTATTATTTCCAACAATTGTTATCAGAGCAGGTCCTTTAGAATAAGCTTGATCACTTGAAGGGAGATCCATCATCATGAGTAATTATGAAAGGGGGGGATCCAGTAGTCTGCCAATGTTTGATGGGAGAAATTTTTTTTATTGGAAAATAAGAACCATAGCCTATCTACAATCACTTGGAACTAATGTCTGGGAAATTGTGGAAGTAGGATATACATTTCCAATAGCAATTCCTATAGATACGATAGAAAAAAAGCAATATGAAACCAATGCCAGAGTTGTCAATACTTTATTGGGAAGTCTATCACAATTAGATTTTGTCAAAGTCATGCAGCTCAAATCAGCCAAAGAAATATGGGACAAAACCATTCTAAGCTACAAAGGAGACTCTCAGGTAAAACGTGCTAAGCTTCAAACTATCATAATTCAGTATGAAACTCTTAAGATGCACAATGATGAAAGTATAGTTAGTTGCTTCTTACGTATAGATAAGGTTGTTAATTTTATGAAGAATCTAGGTGAAGAAATAAAGGAAGTTACCTTAGTTGATAAAGTTTTGAGATCCTTGTCTGCTAAATTTGAATCAAAAGTATCTGTCATAGAAGAAAAACAAGATCTGCAGACTATCACTATGACATAACTTCATGAAATCTTAACTGCCTTTGAGATGAGAAAAGGAGGACCATCAAATATGAGATAAGCCACATTTAAAGCTTCAACAAAAGGAAAGGAAGAACACAATGAATCAGGAAATATTTCAGAAGAAGAAGATGAGATAAACTTTGTCAAGAAGCTTCAATGGGGTTCTGGAAGATTTAGAGGTAAGCTACCCTTCAAATGTTTTGCCTGTGGCAGAGTCGGTCATTATGCTGCCAAATGTACTCATAAAGATAAATATGAAAAAGGGAAGGAATATGAAAAATAGAATAGAAACAAGTTGAAAATAAAAGGAGTTACTATACTTGTGAAGATAGCGATGGTTTATCAAATAGTGATGAAGATGAAAATAGTAATGATTATAGACTTATAATGGCTTATGACAATGATAATTTTTGGGATGCTCTAGAAGAGGATGACCTTCATGAAGATATCTCTAAACTCAAAATATATTTAGAAGAAAAGAATATGATTATAGATACCTTGACATACCAACTTGCTGAAAAAGAAAAACACAATGAAAAACTAGAATGTGAAATTGTGGGTCTAAGAAAGGATCTTGAGAAAACGAAATCTCTCAATATTAGATTTTCCAAAGGATCAGAAAATTTAACTGAAATTATCAAAGTGCAGCATTCTCCTCTGATAAAGACAGGTCTTGGATATACTGAAGAAGCATCTCAATCATAGAGGCCATCAACCTCCACTAAAAGATATCTTGATGCAGCAAAGACCAATGAATAGTATGACAATTGTCAATAAAGGCATAAAGTTGATACTCAGGTAAATCGTACTCACTTTACTCCAAGGAAGAATAGAAGTCACAACCAACTGCAGGAAAATCATACTCAATTTTCTCCAAAGATGAATATCAATAGAAACTAAAATCACCAGGTCAATAGATTCGATAGTCACAGGAACTTCTTTAATGGGAAATGTTTTTCATGTCATAATTTTGGGCACAAACCTGCTCAATGCATTGCTTACAAAACCATCATGACTAGAGAAGCAAAAAATCATAGGAATGTAACAGGGATCAAGGAAAGTTCCTATAATAACTTTTCTCCTCTTGAAAATGTAATAGAATGCTCAATTTTTAACAACTTTGGTCATGAAGAATTTGAATACAGGAGAAAAATACGGAAAACATCTCAAAAGAATAAAACACCATTAAATCCGAAGATATGGAGAAGGAAATAATCTCAAACAGAAAGACGTGGCATAGCCTTGTATGTAGAAGGACAAGAAAATCAGTGGCACGTCAATAATGGATGCTCCAAACACATGACAGGTGACAAAGAAAAAATTCACTCATATAATGCCTTAGAAAAATAAGAGAATGTCTCATTTGGAAATGACTCTCATGCTATCATAAAAGGTAAAGGTTTTGTTTTCTTGAAAGAAAAGTTTAAAGAGGGAAATGTTATGTATGTAGATGGTTTAAAGCATAACCTATTGAGTGTCAGTCAAATGTGTGATCAAGGAAATGAGGTGGTCTTTCGATCAAATAAATGTGTTGTTCATGAACTTGATACAGGAGAGACCATGATCAAAGGTACAGGAACTCCAAACAATTTATACATACAATAGGGAGGACAACAACACTTCTATCTAAAAAAAAATGATGAAAACTGGCTATGGCATAGAATATTATGACATCTAAGCTTTTCTCAAATAAGAAAAACATGAAAATTCAAGGTTGTTTGTGATCTTCCAGATATCAACATCCCTAAAAGTACAATATGAAAACCATGTCAAATCGGTAAGCAAACCAGAGCTCACATCATTAAAAAAGAAGGGTCAGCTAGTAAGCCTCTTGAACTTGTCCATACTAATTTATGTGGACCATCAAGGAAAAAGTCACCTCGTGGAGAAGAATACTTTATTTTATTCATTGGTGATTTTTCCAGAATGTGTTGGATAGGTCTTCTAAAGCATAAAGATGAATCATTTGAAAAGTTCCAAGCCTTCAAAGCTTTGGTTGAAAATGAATTAGATCGAAAAATAAAATTCCTCAAATATGATCGAGGAGGGGAATTTACCTAGGATGAATTATTTGACTTTTGTGAACAATATGGAATAAAAAGGAAATTCTTCACTGCAAGGACTCCTCAACAAAATGGAGTGGTAGAAAGAATGAATAGAACTATTCAACAAGTGGCTTGAGCTATGCTAGATGAATTTGGAACTCTTGCAACCTTCTGGGGTGAAGCTGCATTCACCGCCATAACTATTCTCAACCAAGCAAATATTCAGGTAAATAGCACTGAAACTCCACATGAACTTTGGTATGGTAAGACTCCTACTGTAAAATACTTTAAATTTTTTGGAAGCAAATGATATATCAAAAGGACTGATGAAAATCTTGGTAACTTTGAGCCCAGAGCAGATGAAGGTATTATTCTTGGTTACTCTTCCTGAAGTAAAGGATATAAATGTTATAATAAAAGACTTGGGAAAAATGTTGAAATTATTGATGTTGTAGTTGATGAAGTATGCAAAAACCCAAAACAGATAAAAACAAAAGATTATGACAATGAAGAAGATGTGGATTATTTTCCCACATCAAATCACAATGATATTGAAGAAGAAACCAATGAAGCACCAGAAGAAGAGATAACGGTAGAAGTAAAGACTCCGTCCAAGTACGTTTAGAAAAATCATTCAAAAACTCAAATTTTAGGGGAAAAAGAGGCAGGTGTACAAACAAGAAGAACTATTACAGAAACCTCAAGCTATCTAGCATTACTATCCTCCACCAAACCTAAAAATTTAAATGAAGCATGCAAAGATGAATGTTGGGTCAATGCCACGAATGAAGAACTTGAGAAAACTAAAAAGAATAATACTTGGGAATTACTTCCTAGACCTCATCATAAAAATATTATCGGAAGCAATGGATATTCAAAAACAAGCTGAATGAAAATCGAGAAGTCATTAGAAACACAACGAGAATTGTTTGTAAAGGGTATGCTCAACAAGAAGGTATATATTTGGAAGAAACTTTTGCACCTGTTGCTAGACTTGAAGCCATAAGGATGTTTCTTGCTCTTTTTAGCTTTCAAAAATTCAAAGTATACCAAATGGATGTAAAATATTCTTTCCTTAATGGAGAGTTAGAAGAAGAAGTGTATATTGAACAACCAGAAGGATTCATTCTTGGAAATGATGATTTTTTTTATGTAGACTCAAAAAGGATCTCTATGGTTTGCTATAAGCTCCAAGGGCCTGGTATTACCACCCTGACAGATATCTACACCAACAAGGTTTTACAAAAGTTCAATAGATAGAAATCTATATACAACGATTAGAACTGATAAATTGTTGATATTGTTGTTTATGTTGTGTTGATGCCCCGAAAATCGTTGTATCAAAATTGGGGGATAACCACCCGGTCCAGACCTTAATACAGCTCCTTTTCCGTTTGGGATGGTGGCTCCGACTCGATGTAATGGGACCAGTTTCCCAATAATGAATAAAAGGGGTGGATGAGTGATGGGTTGTCTGTTCTAATGATAGGCGATTAACTTAATCTATCAACAAAATAAGAGAACTAATACTAATACCGGGAACAATTATTCTTTGGAAATGCAGCGTTTGATGATCTTTGTCGATTGACAGGCATATAGATGACTCTATCAAATAAACATAGATATTTATTCATTCAAAGATTACTTCATCTAAATAGTTAAACAAAGTGATTAACACAAGATTACTGCACTTATCATTTATATCATCGATACATACATGATTGGAAGGAAAGCATACTATAAACAACCAATAGTGGAATGCATAAAGGATGCTGTTAAAACACATATATATATGCGATACTAGCAAGAGCGATCAAATGACAATTCATATAACAAGAATGAGTCCAGACATAGATAATAGTACCATATGAGCTGCTAATCAATCCCAATATCAATCGCTATTTGAAATTCTTCCTTCAACGCAGAATTGCTTTCAAACAAAGACAATAGTGCACATTTGTATAAAAGCTTCCTTATCAAAATCAGAATGATTGGTCCAGTTTCATAAAAGAATATCCTTGAAGTACAATAGTGCAACTTCAGGGTTTAAGTCATATACAAAATACGACCCTTTCTAAATGCATGAAAGGGTCTATAAATACTACTCTAAACTAAAAATCTATGAAACCAAAATCCTACTTAATTCGTATCAATTAATAATAACTATCTTCATCGCAGCGATCTGACAATCGACGATGTGAATCATCACTCAGGCTGTTTGCCTTTAAACCTGAGCTGGCTTATCGCAAGCATTGGCTCCACTTCGAGTGGTTTGTTGAGGTGAGAACTGAGTTGGGAAGCAAAGGTGGCATCCTGAATATCATGGATAATATATACGATCGCGTCTGTGAGGCATTTGAGGGCGGCTCTCTGACTGTGCGGCTTCACTAAAAAGAACCAATAGGCATCCCATGTCAAGCTGTTAATTCCCGCGATTAACCTTCCATTTTTCTCCAGCTCTGGGTAACATGACTGCTCCAATATCTTCGTTGCTGTTAATTTGCCTGGAGTACATTGAGAAATCATGTTAGACAAGTAAAGAGTATTATTAACCAATTCAACCAAATTACTAGTGGTTGTCTTACATCTTGAAATTGCTCTTTCTACCTTCATTAATTGAGATTGCCATTATGTAAATAATATTTCTTTGTGCGATTCTAGAATCCTTGGTAGGTTAGCTGCCTATCCCTGATCGGTATCTTGCAATTCCAGAAAGTTTGTCAATGTTTCTTCAGCTTGATCCAAATCTGTCCTTGCCTTTTCTACTTTCTCACTTATGGATTCCACTAAGTCGCATAATGGTTATGCCTGGGTGATTTGCTGACTCAAAAGCTTCATCTGATTTATCAATCCCTTGTTTAATTGAAATGCCTCTGTTTTGAACTCATTTATCTGTGGGAGCTTCTTTGTTTGCTCAAGTTGAGCTGATAATTGAGCGATCTGTTCATCTTTGGATTTCAACATTTGCTCATTTGATGCTTTTAGTTGCGCTAATGCCTCAGATAGCTCCTTTTGCTTTTGGACTGCACTGTCATCAATCCTCTGTTTTTCTTCTTGCAATTGTTTAGTCAACTGATTTTTTATTTGTTGCTGTACTATCAATTGCTGCTCTGCCTGCTCTGCCTTTTTCTGCGCTTCCGATAATTGTGCTTGTAGAGAAAAGATATCCTGATCTTTTGTCTTTAATAAACTTCTCACCTCTGATGCTTTGTCTATTGTTGCCGCCGAATAGGCTCCAGCATATTGCGATAGTTTTGTCAAGTCATCAGAGGGGTCAAATTCCTCCTTCCATAGCACATTGCCCGTTACTATTTGTTCTGGGAATAAAGAAAGTTGATCAGTCCTTCTCCTCTTCCTTTGTCATTTCACTACAGCTTTATGCCTTGGGCTATAGAAGACATCCAAGGGAGGAATCTCTTGAATCTGCAAAATGACTTTGCCGGAAGGATCCTTTGGGATTATTTCAACTTCTTTTGATTTGGGTGGGTCGTTGGTTTCACCTGAAACCTGCTTTGAAGTCGCCTCTTGTGTATTCAATTCTTTTGAAGTCTCGTCATCTTTAGAGCATTCCAGATTTTCGATAACCGAATTAAATTGCTGCCATTCCTGGAGAAATTCCGGATCAATCTGTGTATCTTCAATTACATTTAAACTGCATTGTTCTTGCTCTTTCGCCTGGGCCTCTTCTTGTCTTTGCTCATGCACTTCCTCCTTTTGTTTTGATGTAACAGGAGGTTCTTTATCAAGTCGTTGCTCAGGCTTGCTTGATTCTGTTGTTGGAGTCGTCGCTAACAGATCTAGAGGCAGAGTTTGAAACCTCCACTCTCTAAGTCTATTAAATTCAACTAGTCCTTCATCTTTGTATTCAATTATGGCGAGCGATTTAATTTGATACATTGACTCGGCCGATGCGAACAAGTCCTCAAATCCATCTTCTTTATGCTCGAACTTGGTCAATTTGGCCTGTTCGAGTGCATTATAGGCGACTTTGTTTAGATCAAATCGCCTGCTCGGTAGAGTTGCTAGGGTTAATGAGTTTATTTTCTCAGCTTCTTTCTCAGCATGTTTGAAGTCATGTAGAGTGTAGATACCAATTCTTAAAGGAAAAGAGGACCAGACGTGCTTCTTAGCTTTCTTTAGAGTTTGTGTAACCCCATCGACGATAATCTGATAGGCTATTTCCCCGGCCAGTAGTTTATCAGGGATGTATAGAGGAAAAACGTGGGGTTTGGATTGACTACCAAAAAATCTGATGTAAGTGAACTTTTCCTCCCCGAAACAACTCCGTATGGAAGTTAAATCCACCCCTGCTTGGTAGGAAATCTTAGGGGCAGGCTTATTAAAAATAGAATGATGAATGAGCAACATGAAGTCGTTGCAGATTTGATACAAATGGTGCTTGTAGTTGGTTTTCCACAACTTTTGGTGGTATATGTGGATGGGTGTGGGGTCTTGCGACGTCCACCTCCATCCGAGCACAGGAAATTCAGAATTAAAACACAGGACATCTAATATATAGGCACTGTAGTAAAATGGGAGAATGAACCTTTCAGTGACACGGGACTTGGATCTAAAATCAAGAACTATGGATGCTAACTTATCAGACAATATGTTTGCCCAATCCATTATTTCACCACTACATGCCGCCTCCATTAAGGGGACCATTTCTATGGTAAAATTGGCGGAATCATGTAATCCCCACAACCTGCACATCATTATCCCAGCGTAGCAATAAGGAGAGCATAGAGAATCGACTGAGTACTTACCCGAAGATTCATGCTTGTGTTTTGCTGGATTTTGTCTCCAATCCCGAATGGGTTCCGATTCAGTCTCATTCTCAGCTCAGAATTTCTCCAAAAATGCCATGTTATATTTCTTCTTTACCACCAGTAAATGATACATTCGCCTTAAATCCTCAGCTTGAAAGGACCCGAAAATTCTCCCATCTCTGGTGCTGAAAGTTCGATCTGTAATTGGGATTTCCTGAATCTCCCATATAACCACATCTGTATATGGGAGAATTTGCTCCCGAGACGCTATTCGATGAAGAAAAGAGTTGGCTAAATCCTTTAGATTAGCCTCGGATTTACGAGTGCTATCAGCTGAGACTTGTATTGCTGTCACCCATGGCTCTTTGGACTCGATCAAATTATAGGTGCCTTGCCAAGTGGTTCTGGCAAGTCCTAAGCATGTAGTATCAGAAATTAGTCCTTTCTTTTTAGTGCTTAGATCAATGACAGGTTGCCCTGTGGCCGGCGAAGCGGAAGCCATTGTAGTTTTCTTGGATTTCTTCCCCATTCTGCTTGAATCTATTACTTTGGAAGAATTCTGCACAGAGATGATAATGGATGTAATACAGAAAATGATAGCACAAATCAAATATGACTGAGATATATATATCGATGAATGCATGTCGAATGATTAACTTAAGGTGCCATCGGATAAAATCTGTAAAAAGATCTCAGGCTTAATGTTTCATTAAATGGCTGTTAAGACCTGTCAATCCTATCAATGTTCGTCAATTCGATTAATGGCCAAATGATATATTTGAAGCGTGCCTTGGATGTTTTGGCGGTTGAGCGCAGATGAATGGATCTTCAGAAGATAAGGCCTTAAATATGAATAAATCGTATTAAACCCGCTTTAAGATTTTCTTTGAAATCTGCGCTTTCTGGCTTTATCGCAATCAGGCGTCGGGGGAAATCATAAATCATTATATTGGTTCCATTTGGAATCCCCGATCGCCGATAGCGATATCGCATCGCGTCGGGAGTAGCGAGTGGGGTAGTTTAAAAGCATGCATAGTCGATTGTCGATTGCTGATAGCGATATCGCATCGCATCGGAGCAAAAGGGGGTTTAATTGCGCCAATTCATTATCGCCAATATCCGATAGCCTTTTTCACGTCGGAGAAAACCAAAGGGTCCTTAATTTGTGTTTCCTTTGTCTTTGCGATATGCGATCTTGCGATCGCTTTATCGCAATGATAAAAGGTTAATCATTTACATATAAGGCCTTTGATTGGTTTATTCAAAAAGGTTTGGTAATGTTTTATTTTATTATTTCGAACCTTTTTGAATAAAACTAAGTTGATACCAATTAAAATTAAAATTAAAAAGGGACCCATTTCATATTGTAGTTTTGGGATGTTAATGATATGAAATGGGGGGTTGTTGTAGGGCACAACAATTGGCGATTCGCTAGAAGAAACAGTTATCTCTGAAAAGTATGGAAATACTTAAACTTTTTCAAAATAGAAATTTCATCAAAGGGGAAAATCCTAATATAACTAGGTATAGTTGTATTCCAAACAAAATGAAACTTTCTTTGCTAATTCCCTCTCTTGTTTAAAATTAGATACATTCTAAATTTTAAATTGGCCTCTATTGGTTGATAATGATAAAATATAAAACTTTCCAAATCAGCTTTTAAAATTAACTCCTTTGTCATAGGTAGAGCCTCTGCTGCCAGCAAACGTTCATAGTTTCGACAGGGATACGTTTTAACCATGTCATTGTCCGTTGTCCCATTCACCTTAGAGTATGATTAACAGAATGAATTCAAAACATGTTTTTCACATTTTGCATTTCTTTTCTATTTTCTGTTATTTTTGTAAGATAAAAAGCCATTGCCCTGGTTTGGTGGCCAGCTGAGTGACAATGCCATTCACTGGTAGTAATCTAACCGAACAAGCTGGCTCGTGATGAGACCCCTTGTCTTATAATTAAAGCCATTACCCTGTTTTGGTATGCAGTATTGGTAATGTCGGCTAAACTATTTCCCTATGAACATGGTAAGTAGGCTTGTAATAAGACCTCTTATCTTTTATATTCAATATTCTTAGAATCACACTCTGAGTAATCACAAGCTTTGGTGAGTGGGATAGACAATTTTCTCCTTAAGAGTAAATGGATGACAAGGTAAGAGTTGAGGATGCTGAAATTGGATTAGATCCTATTTTGATATTGATAACCGTCTTGTGACCAATTTGAAAACCTAAAAAGATTTACAATATTTATAAACATTGAGAGGGGTTCACTAAGATTGCAGTGTAGTTTCAGAATGCAATTATATCTAATTTCCTAGAAATCATCTCTTTTGTTTAAGACTTCTATTATTTTAAAATTAAATATCACACTACGTGTTTTAAACAACTCTTTAAGTACAACAAAGGTCAATGGAAGATACCTCAACTTTATTTTCTAATGCTCCTACAAACTACAAAAATTCTATTATAAGGAGAAGGGGTTACCTCCTCAATTGAAGAATTTCTTTAAGATAAGGCCATTAACAGGGAGAGAATCTCTCAACCCTGATAAATCTTGTGATATGAAGGTCAAATGGCCTATCTTTTCACAGATATGAAATGGTCCAAGCCACATCTTTTCAAACTTGGTGTGTTTTCCCTTATCTTCATGGGCTTTGTCCCATTTCAGAACTAAATCACCGACTTGAAGTTGTTTGGAACCGGATGAAAGTGAATCAAATGATGACTTGATGATCTGCTGATATTTCGCATGAATGACTTTGGCTTTTTCTCTTTCTTCTTCTAATTTTAGAATTTGGTCATGTCTAAGTTGTAAAGAAGAAGAAGGGCTTTCTTCAATAAATTGAACTAGGGCTAGAGAAGGGAGGACAAGATTTGTTGGTAGCACTACTTCTTTTCCATACACAATTTTAAACGGGGAAGAACATATAGAAGATTTTTGCATTATCCTATCAGCCCATAATGAAAATATTAAAGATTTGTGCCAGTTCTTATGATTATGTTCGATAGTTCACTTAATAATTTTAATCAGATTTTTGTTTGTAGATTCTGCTAAACCATTACCCTGGGGATAATAATTAGCAGAGTATTTGAGTTTAAATCCTCTTTTAATTGCGAAATCAAACATAACATTGCCTGAAAAGTAAGATGCATTATAAAAAACAAGAGCATTCAGGACACCAAACCTCGTAATGATGAATTGGTCTATGAATTCAATAATAGCTTCGGAATTTGTTGTCTTTAAAGGAATCGCTTCAACCCACTTGGTAAAGTAATCAGTAGCGGTAAGGATATACTTATGCTATTTGGAAGAATGTGGAGTAATTTATCCAATGATGTCCAATCCCCATTGCTCAAAAGGTTGTTCAATGTTGACTGGCTGCAAAGGGAAAGCTGATTTCCTTTGTCTTCCACTAGAAGTTCGGAAATTTCGGCATTTCCTTACATATTCATGAGCATCTCTAAACAGAGTGGGCCAATAATATCCAGCATGGATGACTTTGTGAGCTATTGTATCATCTCCAAAGTGACCTCCTGCCGGTCCATCATGTAATTCCTGCAAAACCTTTTGTGCTTCAGGTTTTTCTAGGCATCTCAATAAAATTGAATCATAATTTTGCCTAAAAAGCACATCATCAATAATGGTAAAAAAAAATTCTTTCAATCTTATGGCCCTTTTGCTTTTGTAAGACGGGTTAGGAGGTGCATATCCATTTTTCAAATAAAATATTAAATCAGCATATTGTGATTCAGATTCAGTGATACTTATCTGGTTGATCTCTTCGAATTGATCTGTATCACTTGATTCTGGAATGTTGGATGCTCCTGCCAACAACCTGCAAAAACCTTGGCCTCTAACAATCTTTGCTGGTTTAATTTCTAGGTCGTATTCTTGAAGTGATGTTACCCAGTTGGCCCTTTTTTCTCCCAATCCTCTTTGGATTAATAGTTGCCTTACCGAAGGGAAGGGAACTATAACTTTTGTATGGGCTTTTAAAAGGAAGGGTCTGTAATGTTTAACAACTTTATATACAGCAAAGGCCTGTTTTTCTACTTCTGAGTAATTCAATTCAGCACCCTAAAGATTTGAACTATAGAATGAAATGGGTGCTTCCAAATTGTGATTGTTGATCTGTGTGAGTACTGTAGCATAAGAAAAATCAGATGCGATAGTATACAACGTAAAATGATTAGAAAAATTAGGGGTATTTAAAGCGGGGGCATTGATTATTGATTGTTTGATTAATTTAAACGCTTCCTTTTCTGTTGATCCCCATTTAAAGACTGAATTTTTCTTAATCATAGTTTGAAGTGGCAAAATGATTTGAGAAAAGTCTGGAACGAATCTCTTAACAAAATTGATTTGGCGTAAAAATGACTGCATGGATTTCTTATTGTGAGGAAAAGGGATTTCAGAGATTTCTTTGATCCTGTCTGGATCAATATAAATGCCATCTTTAGAAACAATAAAGCCTAGGAGCTTTCCTTGATCAAGAGCGAAAAAGGATTTTTAGGATTAAGGGAAATACCATATTTCTTGCAGTGTTGAAAGATTTGATTTAAATCGTGCAAGTGATTGGATCTCTCTTTAGAAAATACAGTAATATCATCTAAGTAGACAACTACTATTTTGTTAATCAATCCTTTAAAAGCGATATCCATTGCTCTTTGAAATGTGACTCCTGCATTAATAAGTCCGAAAGGAATTTTCTGATACGCATACGTTCCCCATTTTGTTTTGAATGTGGTTTTGAGTCGGTCATTGAGATGAACCAAAATTTTATTATATCCTGAAAGACCTTCCAAAAAGGAAATTAACTCTGAGTCTGCCATTGATTGGAGTATCTGCTCCATAGTGGGTAATGGAAAGTTATATTTTAAACTCACCTTATTTAAATTTCTGAAATCGATACAAATCCTTATGTCGCCATTTTTCTTTCTGACTGGTACCATATTGGAGACCCAGTTTGAGTGCCGAACAGGAAAAGTAATCTTAGCTTTCAAGAGTTTATTGAGTTCCGATTTTATTTGACTCTCTAAGTTTGGATGTATTTTGCTCAACTTTTGTTGAACTGGTTTCTGTTCGGGAAGCATCGGAATAGTATGCTGGATAATGGATGTATCATATGTTTTTAGATCGTCATATTTCCAAGTGAAAACATGTTTATTCTTGCGTAACAGTCTAATGAATGCTTCCTTTTCTTCCACGGAAAGTCCTAATCCTAAGTTAATGTTTTGAGGGGTTTTTTCGGTGCCAAGGTTTATCAATTCAAACCCGAAGGTAGAGCTCTGGAGCTTCGTATTGGTCACAGGTTTAAACCTATCTTTAATATCGTAAAGATCCTCAAGCTTCACCACAGGCTTTGGGATTGAATTTTCTTCATGCTTACCTCGCATTTGAATATCATGTTCCTCTTCCTCAATGATTTGATTATCATAGGATTTTTCGGAGGTTAAAAACTATAAAATGTCTTCATCGTGGTTGAATACTCTCCAATTAGTGACATTATCAGGAATTGATGGCCTAAAAAGCAATTCTACTGAAAATCTATCTGGGCTATAGTCTTCGGAAGGGAGGAGCTTGGAAGCGACATTGGCTAGCAAGTCGGCTGCTGAATTTTGAGACTTGGGAATGGAAGAAATATTGAATGCTAAAAAGTGGGAAGTGAGTTCTTGTACTAGCGATTGATAATGTTTGAGCTGGTTCGAAAGGCAATGAATTGTATTCCTTACCTGTTTAACAATGATCTCAGAATCTCCAAACACTTTCAAGTATTGGACTTTGAGGCCAATTGCTTTATATAATCCTTGGACTAATGCTTCGTACTCAACTATATTATTGGTGCATTCAAACTCTAACCTGCAGGACAGCATTGTTTTTTCTCCTTGTGGGCTAACCAAAATACATCCTGCTCCTGATCCTTCACTAGACTTGGATCCATCAAAATATAAAGACCAAAATAAAGAATTATCTACAATCTTACTTACAAAATTCTCAGTAACATTAACACATTTAGACCTGTCAGTCTGCGAAAAGTTTTCATTTTGTGATGTGAAATTGTTTACCGAGAAAGGAGATGGTTGGGCAATATAATTGCTGAAAAATGACTCAGAAGAATAATTTCCTAAGATATTGTTGTTGAACGCAATTGGTTGATTTTCTTGTTCGAGTTCTGTAATAGTGTGGGTCATATGTTTCTCCTGATCGATCTTTATTTGATTCGGCTTGCCCTTATAGGGGAGCCACATGTGGGACCAATCAGTGGAAATATACCCATGGAGCTTTTCTGACCAATCCCTGCTTAAAATTAACCCATAGAACTCAGGTATATCGGCGACTAGTATATCAATCCTTTGGACTATTCGTGGATCCGTCGATAACCTGATTGTAACGGATTTTATTTCCCCTAAAACTTGAACTTTAGTTCTATCTAACTACACAATGTGAATTGAAGATTTCTTGGGTTCTATGTTCAGTTTAGAACAAACTGAAGCAGGCATTATATTATATGATGCCCCAAAGTCAATTAAGTAGCAGTTATGTAGATTTCGATTGTAAATTTCGTATGTTAAGAGGAAAGGAGGAGTATGGGAATTTGATCTATCTCCAATCAGAATTGTATCAATTGCCTCAACTCTACCGGAAGGTGGTTGTCCTGAATCACTTGCGGCTTTAGTACTGGGAAGAGGTGAAGAAGGAATTGCATTAAGTTCTTTGAGAAGTAATTTTTGTTGATGCTTTAATTTACTAAGTTCAAACATGGTGATGTTTGCCTTAGTTTTCTTCATGTCATCAACAATATTATAGTCCATCGAATCAGATACTACCAATGTCTTAGATAACGAAGGTATATTGGAGGATGACGGCTGATTCTGAGATACTGTTGCGGCTGGCTTCCTTGTGGGTACCTTTTCCTTTGTAGTATTGGTACCAACACTCCTTTTCTTTGAATTGGCTTGAATAGGTTCGGGAGTAGCTTTACTCCTTGTAGTCACGGGAAAGGCTTCTTGCTCAGCGTCAGTATCAGAATTAGGGCGTACAAAGTCCCACATCCCATGGCATTCAACGACTTCCTCTTCTTCTAATTCTTCAGATGGTATAATTGTTTCTTCTTCTTCTTCTTCCTCAGGATCCGAATCTGCATAAGATATGACATTTGGAGGCTTGGATTCAGGTTTTTTGAAATTCCTATAAGGTTTCTTTGTTGAGGACTCTGCTCCTTGTTTCTTAATCTCAACCATTTCGTTTGACATGGTTTTAAGGACTTTTTGAAGGCCCTCCATGTCATATGGATCCT
>APFE030036662.1:179249-192028 GCA_000404065.3 Pinus taeda | reverse complement strand
TATGCCCTTTGAATTCCTTCAAAATAAATTTTCAAACCAAGCTTAAACAAAAATTTAAGAAAATTTACACACCTTTTTTCACTTTGTAGGAGCTTGATATTGCCTCTGATGTATCTCTGTACTTTCTGATCATCTAGTTTTGAATTTGTGATCTGTAGTAGCCCTTTGTGTCCTCTTTCCAATGCCACAAGTCTGACCCAAATTGGTTTCTCCAAGGAAGAGTTATGCGAAATCTCCCACAGTGACTTGATTATAGACTAGTTCAGTAAAGCGAACTTGTACGACGTGCCACGAGTCACTTTTTCGACCTTTGGATCTGAAAAATGCATACAAGAAACTACAGTCTGTCCTCTTTCTGCACCTTTTTACGAAATTTCAATCCGATCCCTAGAGAGAAAGTTATGATGATTTTCCCCAGGTCACCTGTTTGGAATGTAATTCAGGAGTCTGCAAAAAGACCAACTTCCTCAGATCATATCTCCGCCAATATCGCGTGAAAAGCTCTGAAATTCGGACCCAAGGTTCAGCATGATTTCTTCTCAAATGGATTTTTTTTCGACTTCTCAAAAGTCACAGAAAAAGAGTTATAGCGGAAATGCCACGATGACCTGTTTGGAGCAGCGAAACCCTAGAATCCAAAGCTCTGATACCAAATGTTATGAAACCAGCTCAAAAAAGATAGAAAATATAGATCAACGCCTTAGAATTCAGCCTCTTCAAGGGGGCAACCTCCTTTACATTACATAAATGAACAATTCTTGGATGATTCAAATGACAAAAACTCCTTTCTATATATAGGAGTCTAAGGAGTCAAAATATAACCCAACCGACCTAACAATAATAATATGAAGCCACAATAGTAACATTAGTGGGCTTATATGGGGTACAATAGTAACAATATGGGCACTATGTGGGTCCATCAATATAATAAGTGGGTTGTACTAATAACAATAAGGGTTACACTAGTAGTATAGGGGCCTAACACTTTACATCTAACTACTCATGATGCAAATCTTCAATTGCTACTAGAATTAAAATAGTTCTGATTGAATTCATTTTAACAACAGGAGAAATTATCTCATCAAAATCTATACCCTTTTTTTGTGCAAACCCCTTCACCACAAGTCTAGATTTATACCTTTTTCTACCTCCATCTTCTTCCTTCAATCTATAAACCCATTTATTCTGCAATGTTGTTTTACCTACAGGCAACCTGACTAAGTCCCAAATCTGGTTGTGCTAAGGAGTCCATCTCTTCTTTCATGTCTTGCTTCAACTTCTTCCTTGCTTCTACCTGCACAGCTTCTTCATAACATTCTAGTTCATCAAAATCAATCAACAATACATAATATAATGAAGGAGAGTATCGTTCAGGGAGTCTACTTATCCTAGTAGATCTTATAACACCACTTTCAGGTGTTTGAAGTGTTTGTTGTTGTTTTGGTTGTTGTTGTTGTTCTGGTTGTTGATCATTATGATTTTTCAGGCACCATCACTTTTTCAGTGATCTCATCAAACATTTTGTATTCTCTGTTTTATTTTTCCTGTTTCTTTTCCTGCAGTTGATCCTTATACAAAACCTTTTCATTGAATATGACATCTCTACTTCTAATGATTTTGTGTTTTTCATAATCATAAAAATGATAACAAAAATAATTAACACCATATCCAATGAAGGTACATTTCTTTGATTTTCCCTCAAGATTTGTTCTATTTTCTTTATTAATGTGGAAAAATGCTTCACAACCAAAAGTCTTTAAAAATGAGCAGTTTACCTTTTTACCTATCCATGCCTCCTCTAGAATACCACCATCCAAGGAACTTGAAAGCCCTCTATTTATTAGATAAACAACAGTATCTAGAGCATCTACCCAAAATTGTAAAGGCAATCCTGCATGCAATCTCATGCACCTTGCACGCTCCATGATTGTCCCGTTAATCCTTTCTAATACACCATTTTCTTGTGGTGTTCCTGGAACTATCTTCTCTCTACGAATTCCATTCTCTGAACAGTACCTATCAAACTCTGTGTTGCAATATTTACCTCCATTGTCTAATCTGAGACACTTCAACCTTTTTCCTATCTCATTTTCAACCAAAGCTTTCAATTTCTTGAATGTATCAAATACATCAAATTTATTTTGAATAGAATAAATCCAGGTTTTTCTGGTTGCATCATCAATAAAAGTAACATAATAACGAGATCCATCGAGAGATGACACCTGAGCAAGTCCCCATACATTTGTATGCAAAAGCTCTAATTGTTCACTCTTCTTTTCTTTCCCAACTCGGAGGAATCTGACTTTCTTCTCTTTTCCATAAACACAATTCTCACAGAATTTTAAATCAACATGCTTTAAACCTGGCAACATGTTTATTGAGTGAAGAATCTGCATCCCCTTCTCACTCATGTGCCCAAGCCTATGATGCCACAGTGTTGTATCTTCTCCTGGAGAGGTTAAAGCATTAACATAATTATAAATATCATTACATAAATACAATGTGCCAACCTTTTCTCCTTTTTCTATTACCAGGGATCCTTTAGTGACCTTCCAGGTTTTATTTGTAAAAGTAGTTACATAGCCTTCACCTCCCAATTGCCCTATTGAAATAAATTTTTTCTTCAGATCTGGACCATGCCTTACCTCCTTCAATAGCCATTGATTTCTATTCTGTTGTTTTATGAAAATTGTACCCATTCCAATGATTTTACAGGGTTGATCATCACCCAATCGAACCTATCCAAAATCTCCTTGAACATAATCATGAAAATGTTTCCTATCAGGTGTGGCATGGAATGATGTCCCTAAATCTACCACCCAGGCATAAATAATATTTTCTAATGAAAAAATCAAAGCATATTACAACACATCACCTATCACATTTTCTTCATGATTGTTTTCTTGTTGCGTGTCTCCTTATTTTCCCTTCTGAGACTTGAAGTCTTTATTTAGGTGTCCTTTCTTCCCGCATTTCCAACACACTATCCCTGATCTGGACTTGGATCTCCCTTTCATCGACTTACTATGATATCTTGGGCTCTTTCCTCTTTCCATTTTTCTTCCCCTAGTCTTTGCAGTCAAAGAATTACCTAATGTCACACTAGAGCTTTTCCATCGCATTTCCTCACTAAGGATTGCACCGACAACATCATCAAACTTTAAAGTACTAGATCTAGATACAGAGTTACTAATAGCCATAACTAAACCATTCCAACTTTTTGGCAATGAGCATAGAAATAACATATCCCTAACTTCATCATCAGAAGTTACCCCTACAGAACTTAACTAACTGATAACTGTATTGAATTCATTTAAATTATTAGCAACAGATCCACCTTCTGACATCTTCATATTAAATAAACGCTTCATAAGAAATACATTATTTGAGGCTGAGGGTTTTTCATATAGTTTGGCCAATGTCGAAATTAAACCCTCTGTTGTCGTTTCCTTTGAAATATTAAAGGATATCGACGCCACTAGGCACAGCCGTATTGTTCCAAGTGCCTTTATGTCGAGAATATCCCATTCTGTATCTGTCATACTCATTGGCTTCTTTGTCTTTCTGCTCAATGGTAGGTACAGATCTCTCTGATACAGATAATCTTCCATCTACGTCTTCCATAGCTAGTAGATTTGTTCGTTAAATTTTTCGACCCCAAACCTACCATCTTCCACCATTTCTCCCACTCGAACCAGGAACCCTTCTCTCCTGCAAGTTTATCAACCAAATAAAACTTTGGCTCTGATACCAGTTGTTAGAAAATTATATATTACAAAGCAATGGAACACATAAAATATATTTCAGAAATATAAACACAGAAAACACATAAAAAAGAGAGACACAAGTGTACGTGGTTCACCCAATTTTGGGCTACGTTCATGGAGAAACAACCAGTCCGTATAGTATCTAGCAAACTAAAGAGATACAACCTACATCAGATCTGTTGTAATTCCCTCTTCACTCTCACACAATCTCCTCTCTCTTTCTCGCTCAGAATACAGATCTACATAGGCGCAATACAATTCCCTCATATATAGCGAGGGGTTGCCTTCTAGGGAAAAAAACCCTAAACTAAACATAATTTCTACCGTCAGATCTCTGCCTAATGAATGACCCAGATTGACTACGAAATAATAACATTTTATAGGGCAAATTTTACATCTATTTTTAGCTTCGAGGGTGCTTCCCGCCACCCCCCGCAGGGGAGGGCTTCCAAAGATCGCAGCCACCCCCCCGGACCCCCCTTACAACGCAAATATTATGAGTGGCGTTGCCACCACATTACAAACTAGGATCCAACACAGTGACATCTCTGAATAAAGAAAATAATCAGGCTCCACACCCAACATTGTCAACATTTCTTCTTGCTTTTCAGTCAATAATCTTGTGCTCCTTATGTGAGCATATTATTTTGTTGACCTTCATTGCATTGTGGTACATGCCTTTGAGCATGTTCTTGGTGAAAGAGATTCTTTCATGCTTGATCATGTTATAGAACTATCCCATGACTCAATAATATACAAATGATAACATGACTAAACTTTGATGCATACATACCTCATCTTGATTCTCCTTTGATCATCCTTTGGTGTGATCCTTCTTGCTTCATCTTAGCTTGCCTGCATATCATCCTTTTCTTGAATCCCGTGAATGGGATTCCCAATGAGACATCTGATTTATTCCATGAACCTTCTTTTGAAGATACCATCATAGGATCTTAAAGATCCTTGCCTTGCAAATGCTTCCTTTCTTTTGATGATGGAGGTCTTCTAAGATTCTTAATCATGATCAATTTTTCTTTCATCATGAATGAGGTCCTATACTAGGTATGCTTCTTCTACATGAATATCTTGAGCTATATCTGCCATGCTCCTATATTCTAGAAGATATTTCTATTTATGCATTTTTTTTCTTATCATAAATGATACATCTTCATGAGTATCTAGAATTCTATGTACATCATGCTTCTAGATTCTAGAGGATGTTTCTAGCCATGCAATATTAATCTTATTCCTACATTCTCCTATATTACTCAGAAACTTTGAAAGAAGTCTAGAAGTAAAAAGTTTGACCTAGTCATAGTAGAGATCCAAAGGATCTTCCTTCTTTTGCTTCTTTCATTCTTCTTTCATCTCTTGAGTTATGTGAGCTTCTTCCCTCTTCCTTTTGTTGTTGTCCTTCTTAAGCTTAAGACAATTCCTTTTGTAGTGTCCATATTCTTGGCATCCAAGACATTGGATCTTGCCAAATTTACCCTTTATTTTGGCCATGGTAGCAAATGCTTTCTCCTTTGATCCCACATCTTCTTTTGCCTTAAGTCTGGTTTCCTTTGTTCTACATAGAGACCACATTTCACTGAGAGTGGTTGCGTCCTTCTTGGGATATATGCTAGATGTGAAATTTCCCCACTCCTCGGGTAGAACATTGAGTACTACAGTTGTCATCTCTTTGCCAAACATGACTTCCCCAAGCTCTTGAAGTTGATATCTCATTTCAGATATTTTCATAGAGTAGGGAGCTATTCCTTCCTTTGTTATCTTCATCTTGTATAATTCATTCCTCATAGATATTAATTCTTTGGTTGTGGATACTGAGAATAGCTCTACTAGCTTATCAAAATTTTCTTTTGATGTCTCAAACTTGGAAACGTAAGGAATGAGAGAGACTTTGATTGATTCTATCAAAATCCTTTGAGCTCTTGTCTCATCCTTATTGTACTTGGCTAAGGCTTGAGTCTATTCCTTAGCAAGGATAGTGATATTCCCTTTGACATGTTCTATGAGTTCATTCTCCTTGAGTAGTAGATCAGTCCTCTTCTTCCATGCAAGGAAGTTATTGGTACCTACCAATTTATTACTTTCATTGCAAAAAGACATTGATGTATATTCAAAACGGGACATGTAATTACTTGATATATTTTGAGATGCAATGGATTTGCTTCCTCTTTGAAGGCTTGGTGGCTTGTCTTCCCTAAATCTTGATGTTCTTCAAGTTTTCCTTCTTCGAGTGGACTTGCTTGATGATTTTCTTGATGACAGGTAGCTTGATGTAGGTCATGCTTCAATCTTCTCTTCTTTGTGTGTGCCTTTATGTAAGGCTCTTCTTCTATCTTTGTAGACATCCTTGATGAATGATGGATTGTATACCCTTATTGTCCTTGAAGTGATTGAGACTTCTAGGCTTGATGCTTCAACTTTGTAGATGCTTCTTCTTGATGAGTGTTCTTGAGTTTCACTCTCCTTGATGTGTCACCTTAGCTTTGATACCATGTTGAAGAATCTAGGGAAAAGTAGTGCAGTGTGATTCTTTGTTACTTGATAAAAAAATTTGGAGTCCTTTTACTTTTCTTGTTAGCTTATTCTTCTTCTTCTAATTAGTGCATATGTGTGTACTTCATCAAACTGCTACCAAAACATAAAAACAAGAACATAAGATATTGTCTCTTTGTTAGGGTCAAAACCTGTCTTCTCTTGAGAGGAAAACCCTTTCGTGAATTTCTCTTATTGAAGATTCTATTGATCAATGCCAAACCCTAGACCCCTGGCAAGAGTATCCTCCAATCACAAGTCAAGTCCTTCCTTCTTTCTGCACCCTATTCCCCGACACTTCTTCCAGCACTTCTTCTAGCACATTGTTCTCCGACACTTCGTCCTCTTTCTTCTGGCACTTTGTTCTCTAATGAATATTGTCTAGAGATAGACCTTCTTGAGTGAGTCTTCTAGGTTATGCGTTCCTCTTCTATCCCTTGCAAAAGTAGACTTCAACATTGACCAATCGATATCCTTATTGAGATATGAGAGTAAGAAAGTGTTGAGGTTCTACTGCCCTCATTTCTCGCACGTGTAGGATTATTACTAGGTTCATATGCTCTTCTCTTCTTCGCTTAAGTGTCTTTCTTCCATGCTGGAATAGGAGGCCTTTATAGGCCTAGTTACTAACCCAAACAATGAAGACTATACAATTGTGATTTTATTGTTGATATAGCTACAGACTTTCCTTCACTTTCTCACACGTGTGACTATGTATACCCTAGAAAACAGTCCCTCAAACTTCACTATTCTTCCTCCTTACCTCGCTACCTTAGTATACCTTTTCACTTGTCTTTCATCATTCTTATTATCCTCTATTTCTTGCAGATTTCAGAGCCCAAGTTATGCGTTCTATTTGGAGTGGATGACCTCTATAAATTAAGGATTGTCCCTCCATTTAGGCTGACTATAAGGTCGACTAGTCAATTGTTTATAGGCCGACTTTGAGGACAGATTGTATGCTGATTTGTTGAGAAGTTTGCAAATAGCTTCCATGGTGGTGTAGCATGCTTAAAGTTGCTTCTTGAAGGTGCCATTGCATAGGAGTAGACTTGACTTTTCTTGGAGGTTTTCCCTTTGACTTTAATACATATTTATACATGGTGTAACATGCCCTTAAGGTCTTCTATATTTTCTCCTGACTATTTGACTCACCTATAATACTTTGACATGTGCTAGACCTACTTCAATGAGCAAGAAACACATTGACATATATTATAAAATAATACTTCTTTTTCTTGAATAAGTACAAATATCAAAAGTGTATTTATGAAGACCGAACCTAGATACACTTCCTTCAACAAGGACATGCAAAGAAAAATAGAGAAAGAGCAAACCACTATGATACCACTGATCTAGAATTATGTGAGAATGAAACATAATACAAATATAAACCTAAACACAAAGATGAAACAAAAATAAAACTTCATTTCATTAATATCAAAGAACTAAAATATGCTTACATACAGAATGGAAATAAACTAGCTCGGGCGATGGTAGCTTGTCTCAGAGAAGAGATGAGGCGGCTACATGCCTCTAAACTATGTTACAATGAGGCTCGAAGGCCTAATTATTATTGAGAAATTATGGAAAACCATAAACATCCAAAAAACTTACCCTGGGAAATGAACTGCCAAAAGTATAGGCCCCATTGGGGTAAATTGGCACATCAGCTTCTTGGGGTCGTAACTGTGGCATATGATCTCTATTTGACGCACACGATACCTTGTTAGAAATATCTATCTGAGGACTATAACTTTCAACCAAAAATATGATCAATGCCACATGCCTACTTGTTTTCCAAAAAACGTCATTTAGGCCCTCAAAATAGCTCCATAGGTTTAAGACCCGAAAAACTGCCAAAAATAGTAAATTGTGCTACAATTACGGAAACTGAAAGAAATAATGTTACAATGGTGGGGGTACAAGTGGAATAGATGGGTGGCCACCAATATCCACCTGGATCATTGTAATATTTGTCAAATATTTTGGGTCATAGATGGCATAGTGTTGGTTGTTAGGTGAAGTGATATTAGAGTCATATATGCTGCAAAAAGAGTGATATTACAACCACATATGAGCTATTATATATATTTGTTACAACCATATATTGTCATGAGGCAACTTTGTACTTGCATGTGGTGTCATTGGAATTGGATGCATAGATTCAATGAACAATTCATGGTCCCTTGCACTTGGAAAGGAAGCATGTTATAGAGATGTGGATGTGTAGCTACAATAGCAGAGAGAGTGTGATTTCAGCTCCATTACATGCTAAGAGGGATAATTTTTGGTTTTAGAGTTTGCATGGAAATGGCTAGAGACTTGTTGGAAACTGAGTTCCTTATTCCATGTGCTTATCTTGCAGGAGATATTTCTCTCATCTGACACATTATTGGCATTGTTCTTGAGTGTTGGTGTCGCCCTTTTCCATTGATGTCAAAGGGGGGGAGAATTTGGATTGATAGAGATCAACTTCAATGTTTCAACCTTAGAATTGGAGAGTGTATGGAGATTAGCCTTAGATGTTGGAGATTAGATTGAAGTTGACATCAATGCCAAAGGGAGAGCTTGTTGGCATGTGTTGGCATTGATGTCAACAAGGTCATGGTGCTGCTTGTCATATGTCTTATGTCAATCTAATGATGTTGGTAGTCCTCCTCATGATGAGTATGATGAGTGTTGGGCTGTAGCAGTGATAATCTTGTTGGTCGTGTTGGTTGGCATTGATGTCAACATGGTTGTAGCATGATTTAGTGTTGGATTTGGAGGTTAAGTAGAGATGGTTGTATGGCATGTTTATGATGGCTTGTTACAGGTTGATGTTGCTACATGTGTTGGAGGTTCCTCTTCAGGTGTTGGAGGAAATTGGATGAATTGATGATCATGTTGCAGGAGATGGAGATGCTACTACATGTGTTGAGATGCTCCTACAAGTGTTGGAAGCATTGGAGATGTTGCTACGTATGTTGGAGATGTTTCTACAGGTGCTAGAGGTAGTTGGACAGGTTCATTATGGTGCTGCAAGTTTTGGAGATGTTGGACCTATGCTTGTGCTCATGAGATGGAATTGCTTGAGAAAGGAGGTATTGATGTCTTAAGCATCCTCCTAAAGAAGAATTGATAGACTCCATGTGGAAGGAGACTTAATGAGGGGTAACACGGGCTGTTAGTGGGTCATAGAGCATTACTAACATTGGCCATGGCTCAGGAGAAGAGAGTGATAATGTTAGCGAGGGCTTAAAGAAAAGTGTTACTTTGTTTTGAGTGATTTTCCTTTAGAATCCTCACACATCTTAGGTAAATTAAGTGTTTTGGTGATGGTTTGTGTTCAGAAACTTTATGAAAAAGGTCGTGAAGTCTTAACCATGTCCTAGAAAGTGGTTAAACTTGAGAATATCCATCATTAAGTGGAGTAAGTGGCTTGATCAATTCAAAGAGATGAATCCAGATCAAATCAAGCATATGGACAAAAGTTTGTGGAGCTCAGTAGTTCTTGGTAATTATTTAGTTGAGCACCTCAATTCATCTATAAAATAGATAGAGATCAAAGATAGTTTGGTTGGATGAGTTATGTGTCGAGTGAGTGTGAGAGAGGAGGATTGTGTGAAAGTTGTAGATTTGTGAAGCAGATTTTCTGAAGCAGTTTTCATGTGTTGCAGTAGATAGAAAGAGCATGTTTCAACCAACATTTTGTGCAGTAAGCGAAGAGATGAAATAGAGTTTGATTGCAAGTGTATTTGGAGATTTTTTTCTCCTAGTATATTCTCCAATTTATTGTTTGAGTACATCATTCAGTTGTGAGCAATTTTAATTGTTGCGGAGAGGGTTTTAGCTAGTGTATTGATCAGATTATTTTATGCGGTGTTTGGTGAGATTTTGATGCAGTTTGTGATGTAGTTTTGGGCTTTGAAGAGATTGTTGTTGTGATGTTTCTGTTGAGCAAATTGGGAGACCAATTTGAAAATATATGAAACGTGGTTCACATGGAGGAAGTAAAGGCGTGGAGGCTTCAAAGTAGACAATGATTTGGCGGAGTCAATAGAAGCAACATACTTCTCCCCAGTAGGAATTGGATAGTCCTATGGGATTTGGGTGAGGATTGTTAGTTGTGGGGGCTTCTAGCAGATAAATTTCTATAGATCGATGAGAGAAACAAACTTCCTAACTGATAGGTGCCAACATACTGTGAAGGAAGCCAAGTTTTTCAGCTTGTGGTTGTAAGCTAATCCATGTCTAATTTTCTCAATAAATTAATAAAATATATTGAGCAGCGTAGCAATAGCAAGGGTGGTTTTTGACCCAGGAAGAGGGTTTTCCACCAGAAATATTTGTCACTTGTGTTGAATGTTTGCATGGTTTTACTTGTGTTTGATGCTCTAATCCTTGCTTATTTGTTCCAATTTATGCATGGTTTAAAGAATAATTAATTGGAGAAAAACGAAAAAGTTTATTAAGTTCCTTCACCACTGATTTAATCCCCCTTCCCTACCCTCCCCCTCAGTAGTGATCTAGTTTTCAACACAATTCACATATGAAACTATCTAGAATCAAATTTGTATACTCTTGTTGCTAAAATTATGATATTCTTTAACACCTTCTTCTTGGATCATTTGTTTTTCCTTTTCTTATAACCTAATCTCCATTTTTACAACCAAATATCCAACCTTAATATTCTATTTTATATCTCCGTCTTAGTCTAGTCTCCAAAGATCCAAATATTATTAAATATTTGTGTGAGATTTGGCTTCTCTTCCCTAACTTTTTCTAATAATTCTATATATTCCCATGAGTTATTTAAAATTACTTTGCTAACCATTCACTTAAAAAATTTAATATAAAAATAAATTACTTATATTTAAAAAAAAAAAAAAAATGGTACACGGTAAGAAAAACAACCATTACTTCATCATAGCATCAATCAAATCTCAAAAGTTCCATACACTAAAAATTCAAAATAAAATAAATAATGCAGAGTTTCAAAACCACAAAATAACCATATCTGATATCATATTTGCATAATGGTTTCATTGTTCAACACGCATAGACACGTATATTCATATCCTCCCATATAAGAAGATACCATATCACATCTTAGAAGTTTTGCCGTGACACGTAAGTTTAAACATAAGTTCGAAATATCGAGTGCTGCACTGCACTTAAAAAAAAAAAATGCATATTTTGTAAAAATAAATTAATAGGTAAACAAATACAATTTTTTCGAAACCAGCTTTGTTTTAATATAATTTTTTTATAATAGAGCCATGAAAATTCAATATGTAAAAAAAAAAAATAGTAATATACATATATATATATATATATATAAATTTTCTAATTTTAAAAAAATTAAGTTATATAATAATATATATATAATATATACTATATTTTCTTTAATTTTTTTAAATTATAGATAATAAAAGTTTTAGAGTTTATTTTTATGAGATGATTGTTTATTATTTTCAAGTCAAATTTCCAGGTAATGTTTTCATTTAATTTGGTTAGAAAAATTCCGATAATAATAAATTTAAATATTTATTAAAATTTAAGTAGTCGTAAAAATATTTTTAAAGAAATTTGAATTCACTTTATATTTAAAAAATAATTTAAAATTACAAAATAATATAAAATTCATTTTCAATAAAATCTATTAAAAAAACTAAAATAATAATTTAATAGGTATGCATTTTTTAAATCTAGTATTTTGTAGATCTCAATAAAAAAATTCATTCAGGATTCATTTATATTAAAAAATATAAATTTGTTAAATTTCCATAAGGAAATCAATGTTCACATTAATCAAATAATGTTACAAATAAATATATGAAGTAAAGTTTCAAGATAGGGAAACTATCCTGTACACACAATCTTTTGGTTGAGAAAATATCTCAACTATACAAAAATCTAGGAAACAAAATAGGAGCAACTCTAAATAGAAATAATTACACTAAGACAAGTAGGAATTGCATTCCAACACACCCCCTTAATGAGTACTTGTCTCGATATTTCTCGATATCAATATGCAAAGCCTAGTTGTGGTCAAACATAACAAAAGAATATGTTGATGTCGAGATAAAAGAGCAACAATCCATCGTAATGCATGGGCGCGAACAGCTACGCCAATGTACTAGGATGCCTTTGGCTCGATATCTCTCGATATCAATCTGCAAAGTCTAGTTGTGGTCAAACATAACAAAAGAATATGTTGATGTCCATATAAAGTAGTAACCATCCACCGTAATGTATGGTGCCAATGGCTACAACTGCTAGTGTACTAGGATACTCTTTGCATACTTGTTCTGTCAACCATTATAACCGCATAAATGTATTAAATAGAAGAGGAATGACTTGTTATAGAGTTTTGTAAACCCAACGTTTCAGACTACTAAGTGAGTACATCATCAAGGGATGCGTAAATAGATATTTTATAGATATTAATGATGTATCCATGAGCTATGTTTTAGGTTATAT
>APFE030036662.1:155274-171586 GCA_000404065.3 Pinus taeda | reverse complement strand
AAATCTAGGGAAGGTTGTTAATCTTATTTTTTTGGAATTGAGATTTAATTAAGTGAAAGTGTTTTTTATTTAACTCTCTTCGTATTATAAAGGTACAAATTTTTTCATGTGAGAATATTTTGGGAAATTTTTAATATCTAATTTTATAAAGAAGTTGGTGATAATTTATTCTTATTTTAGGAATGTTGATTTTCTTCTTCACACTAGTTTAAATAGAGAAATATTTTTAATCTCTTAGATTATTGTTGATCACATCCTTATTAGAATTTAATCTTCTTTAATCTTATTATTCTTTATCTCAACACATTTTTTTCCTAAATTTAGATGTAGTAATATTTTTCACATTATGTTTATTCTATGAAATGACTTCTTACTTTATTCCCCAATGATTACTGTGAGGTTGGGCATCTTTTTACTGTCCATATTTGAGCCAAAAATTGTTGGCTAGAGTTTACAAAGATTTAGGAGCTTCTTGTTCTTATACATTCGATACCTCTTCATAGATGTGCTTTCAATAAGATAAAGAATCAATTTTATAAGGAGGATAAGATAAGATATCACCTATAATTTTGAAAATACAAATATTAGTTTTATAAATAATTTAATTTAAAATTAGATTTTAATAGGTTATGTCATGTTGATATGATTGGATTTAGAGGGTTTCATTTAAGCATATAAGGGATAAAGTTTTTGAGTAATTGAAAGGAGACACCAAATAATTGAAAGGAGATACCAAAAAGTCTAGGGATGGTAAGGGTTGGTGTTGCTCAATGTGAGTGTTATTCTGAGATGAATTTGATAGTGAGTTGGAATGGCCCTCAGGGTGCTAGTTCTAGGTAAACTTGACATCTTATATGCCCCTTCATTGTTATTTATTAAACCACATAAACACACTAGACAACAAAAATAAATAAATTATAGTTTAATAATAAGTCACAACTCTTTTTGTCCACACGGTCTTAGATATACGTGATATGGTGCTTTTTAAGACACTCCTTGATGTGAAGTCATCAGTTTAATTCCCTAACTAATCGGGGTGATATAATGGATATGATGAAAATGTAGTCATGCCAAACTTACAACAAAAAACCGCAACTCTTGTTAAGTTATAAATTATTAATATATACTCTTGGTGTTATAATGATAATTGGAAAATTTAATCACAAATTTGTTTAAATTATTCAAAAAACATTCACAAAAATTAAAAAAATAAAAATAAAAACTAATATAAAATAAAATGAATGATATTTATTATTTTTTTTTTCTCTTTCTCATTTAATAAATTTAAATATAAAATTACATTTCAAAAATTAATAATAAATACTATCACCGAATTGAAAATGCCAATTTTTTATTTTTATTTTTTAATTAAAACTCAAACAAAAATATCAAAGCTCAAAGTATCGATAGAGACTTGCCAATTAGGATATTCGTAAAGGTTATATATCGCTTAAAGTTGGACGCCTTCGATTCAAATAGACTGGCGAATGACCACTGCGACAAGAGCACGTCTCATGGGGACCAACCAGCGCTCTCCTCTTGCAGAGATTTCTCCATGACAGTTGTTCCAAGCTCCTGCATTGGTCCTCCATTTTTCTTTGATCTTTCTGGCACTCGAGGCACATGCAAACATGCTCCTTCAGGTTAGCCACCTATCTCATTTCTTGCTTGGACACTCTTGCCATCTAACTTTCTTATATTCTCAACGCCCCCTTCTATGAAACGTTTTGGGCGCTCTTGCTTGTCATCCCTCCACCTGGAGGTGGTAGGCCTCATTCTGATTTCTGTAACTTGTTTCAACCTACCCTCTGCTTCATTCAACATATCCTTTTTGCTGGTTGGCGCTCTCGTTCGCAGTGTTCGTTTCGCGGCAAAGGTCAGTTTACTACCTTCTTCTCCCTATGTTTGCTATCTGGTTTACATATTCTCTTTGCTCCTAGGTGCACATATATGTTGGTTTCTGTTTCTGGACATTATATGTATGGCAGTTTCTATATAGATATCATATTTTCACTTCTTTCCTTAATGGGCATCTTTTTCTACGGAGGTTCTATTATATGATTATGGATATATTTCGATGTTTAAAAAGCATTTTGCTATTTATAAACCATGCAAAGATGTCAAATTCAAGATAGGTAACTGGTGGTGTATTTTTGAGTTATACTGCTGTTTCGTTTGCTGTGTATCCTCTGCTCATTAGCTCGCCATTACTGGAGTTCCTGCTTCGCTCCCTCACTGCTCTTGAAACCAGAATTGTTGTTGGTTTTTCCACTTTTCCGGTATCTGGTTTTCTCTTTTCAAATCTCTCTTTTTCGGGATTTGAGTTTCATACCTACTCTGAACGGCTCTTGCCTCTGCATTTACTTTCATCCTTTGGTTTTCTTTCCTTGTGGATGAGTTAGCGGCCTACTGACGCCGCTCTCATGCCCCTTTTTCCTTTGACGGCTGATAACAGTAGCACTTCGTCCTTGATCCATATGGGGTAATCCTTCTTGGCGGTCCTTATCTCTTTCTCGACCCTTCCTTTTTTCTGCTGTGTCAGATCGGGTCTTCGATTTTTTCGTTTTGCTTCCTCCAGGCATTATATACATTGTAATTTTCCCTTGTCATCTGTCATCGTCATTTATGATCCTGCCTTCTTTTGCCTCGTTTTTTTGCATCATATCTTGCTAATCCCTAGGTGGGATTTTTCGTCTACGCATGGAAGGCGGTTCTGATACAGCTGCCACCGAGGCTCTTATACAGGCCACTTTGGAAGCTGAGCAGGCCTGGGAAAATGCGACATCCTGTGGTGGTTGGCAGGGTGTATTGGATGAGGTGGTTATTAAGCCGTCTTGTCAGCATGTTGATGAGAATCTTCCTCCCCACCGTCAAGATGACGAGGAAGCTCATAAACCTCATCGATCACGCTACAACAAATCACGTATCCCCGTTCGGACCTCTGCTCCGCCAACAACTCTTAAAATTGACTCTATTCATCTCACCGAACGGATCGACAACTTACAACATCTTGCCCTCATTGACAGATGGCATTTCCCTCTGATGAATGATGCTGATATGCGCTTGTGGATTGCTTCCCACTGGAAGCCTGTCATTGAGTTCATTCTTGTGATCTCTAATCTTATGAAGGGCTGGTATTGCTTCCATTTCCTTGTTGCTGGGGATGCTGAATCTATTCTTCAAGGACCTTGGGTATTTAAAAGAAGTTTTCTCGCCCTATACTGATGTTATCTTGGGTTTGACCCTCTGAATAACACCCCGCCCAACAATCTCATTTGGGTAAAGCTACCTAATCTCCCCCTTGAATTCTGGTCAAAAGAGACACTCGAGGAGATCGGGAATGCCATTGGTTGTTTTGTCTATGTGGACCCCTAGTGCTTGGGCGAAAAGGATAAGAGAATCTCTTGGATTCTCATTAAGAAAACGTACAAGGGCAGTTATCCTGAATATATTGAAATTGTTTGGCGGGATCTCCACATAAAGCAGCATTTAGACTTTTGGGGCATCCCTTTCAGGTGTGCTGCCTGCCACAAAACAGGACATTTGATCAAATGTTGCCCTCGTCTTAAGCTCTCCCGCAACCGCTCCTCTCGGCATAAGGTGGGCAGGGCCTTATCCTCTGACAGCTTATCTTCCTCTGAGCCTTTGGATATTCGTCCTCTTGAGTCTCCCTATTTTACTCGGGTAGCATCACATGACCCTCCATTATTTCCCTCATCCGGCGGCCCTTCTTCCCTCCAAACCCCCTTTCATCTCGAACCTCCCGCTCCCCCCTCCCCCCCTATACCGAAACTTGATAATCCTGCTGCTATCCCATGCCCTGCTCCGTTATCTGTTAAGGACTTCTCCTTTGCATCATCCCCCATCCCTATCTCTTCCTCCCCTCCCTCTCTGGACAAGGCCCTTCTTTCACAAATAAAGGGAAAGGGTCCTTGCCTGTCTGTTACCCCTGTTAACTCCCCGTCTTCATCTCCTATTAATCAGATTGATAGTGATCTTGATATTTTCCTTAATAGGAAATCCCTCGAGTTAGAGCCTCTCACCATTCACAAACCTCTGGTACTTGGCCTACCTTTCATAAACCCGGACTCGGCAAAGAATATCACTGTCAAGAAAAAGACGCGCGGTGGCAGCAGGCATTTCAGGGGCAGAACTACTGTTTCAGAGTGTGGCGTCCGGAACCTCTCCCTAATAGATGTTCCTTTCATGGATTATCAGATTCACAGCCTCTTAGAGCAAATGTGGCTGGTGAACCCTCTAAATGACTCTTATTGTCTCTCTGAATATTCGGGGCCTCGGCATTGACCCCAAATTTCTAACGCTTAGAGACTTCTTCTGCTCCTCTAGACCGGGTATTATCCTCATACAAGAAACCATGCACAATCGTGAGGCAACACTCTCTTACTTCAGGAAGATGCTTCCATCTTGGTATATGGTGGCCATAGATGCAAATGGGCTTTCAGGCAGATAAGCAACTCTTTGGGATCCCTCCCGTATCAAAGCCAAAGCATATAAATGCTTTGCTAGAATTTTCATATCTGCCACAGTCAAGGGCATTAACATTCCTACAAATATCTTAAATATATATGCGCCCTACAAAAATAGAGCTCCTTTCTGGTCGGAATTTTTTTCCTCAGAGATCTTTGATATTGAACATTTGATTTTGGCTGGCGATTTTAATTTTACTCTGAACTCTGACGAATGCTGGGGACATTATAGGCATTTCGACTCTCTTGCAGATTCCATCAAACTAGATCTTCTCAATTACAACATGGTGGATGTTGTTCCTGGGGAGATGAAGCCTACGTGGACGAATGGCAGGTCTGATCAAGCATACATTGCTAAAAGGATTGATAGGTTTTTGGTTCATATCAACATCATAGATGTCCTGGGCATGCCCCACTCCTCTGTGGAGAATATCCTTGTTTCCGATCATCGCCCCATTATGCTCACATGGCCGGCCAACAGTGTCAAAATGGGTTTTCCTTTCAAATTTAATCGCACTTATCTACAGGACCCAGTTTTTAATGAGCTCATTGTCAATGCTTGGAAGGAGATGTCTGCTTCCTCTTGTCACCCGCCTCCCCGCTCTCTGCGTGAAAAATTATCTGTTCTGAGAAAGGTAGTTAAGGATTGGGAAGTGGGGAATAAGAAAAAAGAAAAAATGGAACTACAGCTCATTCAACAGGAACTTGACTCCATCTTGTGGGCGGCCAATGTTTCCCCCCTTACTTTCTCCATGAAATGCCGCATTCGTGTTCTCGAGAGAAAAAAATTTGATATTCTAAAGAAAAAGGAAGATTTCTGGCGGCTTAAAAGCAGGGAAACTTGGATTTGGGATGGGGACAAAAACACGAAATTCTTTCATAAGTTTTATAGCTCTAGAAGGAACAAAAACGCCATATGGAAGATTAAGAATGAAAAAGGTGACACCTTTGTTTCCCAACAAGACATCTCACGGGAGGCAGTTGTTTTCTTCAGATAGCAATACACGCAGAGGTCTAACGTTGCTTTCCAGGACTTATTATGGGGTATTGAGCTGGCCCCTCACATGTTTGATGATAATGTTAATGCAGCGCTATATAAACCAGTTTTGGAAGAAGAGCTCCTTCGTATTATGAAATCCTTTCAGAAGGATAAGAGTCCTAGGCCGGATGGCTAGACTATAGAGTTTCTTATACACTTCTTTGATCTCTTCAAGCAGGATATTCTTGATATGGTGGAAGCTTCGAGGATGACTGGCACATTCACCATCATACCTCCTCGACTCTGATTGCTCTCATCCCTAAGAAATCAGAATCTGCCTCTTTCAAAGACTTCCGTCCGATCTCATTGTGCAACATGTCTTTTAAGATCATCACGAAGATTATCACCGAAAGGATCAAAGGTTATTTGGCTACATCCTTATCTAAGGATCAATACGCTTTCCTCAGCAGCCAGAACATCCTCGATGCCGTGGAAAATACACAGGAATGTCTTTCTTCTCTCTCCGCTTGCCACCATGCTGCGGCCATTATGAAAATTGATCTACACAAGGCTTTCGATTGTGTTGGTTGGGGCTTCGTTGAATGCATGCTTGCTAAGATTGGCCTCAAGTCTCATAATATTCGTTGGATTTTGGCATGCATTATGAATGCCAGCTATGCGGTTATCGTAAATGGTTTCCCCACTCACTTTTTTCAAGCTGAAAGAGGATTGCGCCAGGGTTGTCCACTATCACCTCTTTTGTTCATTCTTGTCATGAATTCACTTAGCCTACATATCAACAAGGCGGTGGCTGATAAAAAAATTAAGGCGGTCAAGATTTGCAGGCACATCTTTATCTCACATAATCTCTTTGTAGACGATGTTCTCCTGTTCACAATGCTTTGTAGGTCTTCGTGGGTATGCTTCAAAGACATCCTGGATCGCTTCCACAGTGCTACTAGGCTCTTCATTAACAAAGAAAAATCCCTACTCTATCACAATGATGTGGATCTTGATACGGTGGCATGGATTTCTCATCTTTTCGGTATTGAATCGGCTTCGCTCGACTTGGGTCTCAAATACCTCGGTTTTCACCTAAAACCAAAAGGTTATTCCAAGCAAGACTGGCTATGGTTGATTGAAATATTTTACAATAGAATTTCTAAATGGGAATACAGAAGTCTATCACTGGCAGGTAGGGTCACGCTCGCACAAGCTGTTTTACTTCAGATGGCGGTGTACTGGGCACATCTTTTTTTCCTTCCGATCAACATCATCAATAAGCTAACCTCAATCACGAAAAACTTTATTTGGGGCGGTTGCTCCAAACAAAAAAAGTTTCACCTGACCAAGATGGACAGGATCTCTTTACCAAAAAATTTGGGGGGTTGGGGTCTGAAAGACCTGAGAATCTTTGGTAAGGCTCTTATGTGCAAAACTCTTTGTAGAGGCATCTTCAGCGTCGGGCCATGGAGCAATACTATCCAATAGAAATACTTGAAGGGCAAGGGCCTGGAATATTGGTTTCGGAGAGGCACTATAGGTATTTGAAGGGGTTCAGCTATTTGGCACAACTTTAAGAGAGTCGAGGAGCTTTTCCTGTTGAAACTCAGATGCACATACACACTGGCAACCGAATCCTCATTGGTATCGACCCCATCGCCAGCAACCAAAGCTTCTTTCTTCCTGATGATATTATTTCTACTTTACATCGTCTGGGTATCTTCACTTGGGACAAAATTATTCTGGAATGGTTGGGACTATCCCCCACTTGGAAAACTGCTGAACAAATTGGACTATCGACCCCTTTCTCTTCTACCTGCGATGCGGTCACTATGTCCTTACAGTCTTGTGGGATTATGTGTGGGGGTCAATCTGATCATTTATATTGGTATACGCCTAGCATTTCTTCTTCCGTCCGTGTCAAAGGCACTTATTCTGAGCTCATTTTTATAAAGGTTCCAGGATCTGCTCCTATGTTTCCGAAAGCACTATGGAAGACAGGTTGCCCACCAAGGATGATCTTTTTTGCCTGGCTTCTATTCAACCATAGGAATCTTACGTGGGAAAATTTGAGAAAGAGATGATGGCATGGGCCCAGCCGATGCTCTATATGCGAGTCAGACGAGGAGTCAAATCTGCATATGTTCTTTCAATGCACCTTCACACAAGAAATCTGGTATGAGCTTGCTTTTTTATATGATTTTCCTCACGTTGTCTTCGATTCTGTGCATGCAGCCTTTCAATGGTGGATTTCACAATGTGAAACACGTCACCCCCTACTCATCATCTTGTTATGGTTTGTCTGGAAGTGGCGGAACCACAAAATTTTCAATGATTCCAGGGTCTCCTTCATATCCATCCTGCCCTTTATCTGCTCCTTATACGATTATATTTCTGGCAACTGGGTATAGCATCATATATCTGTTACATGCCTTTTTTGATCTTGTCTATTTTGCTCTCTATGTATCTCCATATGGTGACATACTTTTCTGATATGTCTTTCTATGCTCTCTCTGAGCTTTTTGTGCTTTTCTGCTCATCAGAAGTGTCATTGACAGTTATTTCTGTAACCAATTTTGGCTTTTATATTGGCTTAATATAAACTATCCATCTTTTTCTTATGAAAAAAAATATATCACTTAAAGTTTGTTTCAAGGAAAACTGAAACCAAGAATCGTTAAAAGGAGACTGGCATTTTTGATAAATTTGAAGAGATTTGTACCACGTAAAGGAAAATTTGACAGTTATACTAAACTAGCGGAATTATTTTAATTCATTTATTACGTTGTCATTTATGATCAAATAAACCTTAATAAGACTTTGTATAAGAATAATAATAGAACTTTTAATTTCTGGTATGATGTAATGAGAGACTTTTCTAATGGGAGTATTAAGTTTTAGAATATAAGTATATACCAACTTTTTATTAAGAGGGAGAAAGGGTCATATATTAATAAGAGATAAGAGCATTTTTTCTATCTTTCTAAAGTTGTGCCTAAAACGTTTTGGCGAAATGTGCTTGTTCGTAAAACTAAAGATAATTATTCTACCCCCTAGAAAATTAGGATAACTATCTTAAGTCGTTGTATGACTCTCTGGACACCATGGACACCATCTTAAACAGTCCTATTAAGGATGATATTTTTTATCTCGGAGACGTTGAGTTTGGGATTAATAAGCTCACTAATAGGAAAGCCAAAGATATTGAAGGTTACCAAGCTGAGATCTTTAAAATGGGAAAATCTATCCTCGTTCCTCATCTCCATAATCTTCTCAATTTGGTTGTAAAGCATGGCTTCCCTAAGCTTTGGACGCAAAGCTTTATTGTGGCTATCTTAAAAAATGGGCACAAAAGCATTCCCACTAACTACAGGTCCATTATGATTAGCCACATCCTAGCCAAGCTTTATGGGCTTATTTTAGAAAAAGGCTTAGCCTTTGGCTTGAGAACCAGGGTAAAAGAGCTAAAGGTCACGCTGGTTTTAGGAGACATCACTCGACCATCGACTACCTGATCAGCCATAGGATTGTCATGGAGGAAGGTTGCAGTAGTAAAACCGATCTCTTCTATTGTTTTGTGGACTTTAGAAAATATTTCGACACTGCCCCTTGAGATAAGATCTGGGTGAGGCTTGAAGAGATCATGGTTCCTCCTCAACTAAGGATTGTTGTGATCCGCTTCTATGAGACTGTCATTTCCAAGCCTAAGACCAACGAAGGGTGGTCTAAAGATATTAAATATAATATCGAGGTTTAGCAAGGTTGTCCCCTTTCTCCTACCCTTTTTGGTATTTACATTGATAAACTAGAGGAGTGTCTGGAAATGGCTACAAAGGCACTGAGTTCACTGGTATTATCATTACTCTTCTCCTTTATGCTGATGATGTTGTTCTTCTTGCAAGGATCCATGATGACCTAGACTAGTAGCTTAAGACTCTTCATGTCTACTACTCCAAGATGGGTATGACAGTTAATACCGACAACACTAAAGTCATGATCATTAAATCCAAAAAGATAACCCGTGGTTGTTTCTTCTATGATAACCATTGCCTTGAGCAGGTTTCTTCTTATAAATATTTGGGTATTGACTTTCTTCATTAGCTCAACTGCAATTATAGCATCGACAAAAGAATTACAAGAGGTTAGAAATCTTATTATGAGCTTGAAAAGAATTGTAAGTCAGTCGATCTTTACATTTGGAGTAAAAAAAGGTTGCTCTTTGAGACTCTCGTCACCCTTGTTATCTTATATGAATGTGAATTTTGGGGATGCAGTTTATCTAGGGAGTTGTGGAGAAAGATTGAGATGATCCAAAAGCAATTCCTGCCATATAACCTCAAGATCAAGGGAAACAATCCCTACCCTATCCTCTTCATCAAAGTTAGTCTGTCCCCCCTTGAAAGTGTGGTTATGTTTATATATCTGATGTATAAGAAGAAGCTTCACAATATGGAATCCAAGTAGCTCCCTAAAATTGCTTCCAACTTTAGTCAAAACCCCCATCTACGCCTCAAGCACAGGTGGCATCAGGATGCTCAGTCTTGGCACAAGCTTTGGGGGATTAAGGAGGAGATCATCGTGGGAAGAAAGGACAGTATTAAAGGTACTATTACCTCGAATTTTAAGGACAAGATGTGGGATGCTAAGGAGCTAGAGGGTAAAAGGAAGCTAAGGTACTATAAGAAGGTGATCAACCCCACCCTTGATGTCACGCCCCTACACCTGCAGTAGTCTTTCAACCGCTTATAGCGAGGTGCGGAACTACCAATCATTTTCTTTTCACCAATACTTACGATTGTAGACTACACCTAACATTCCACTTTTCCTACTTAGTTTGTGTTTCGCAACCAAGTATTATTAATGTGTTCCTTTATACCAATGAATACCCATACACATTCATTATCAACAACATTATACAAGAGAAATGCACAATAGTATAAAGGGAGGGGAAACTCCCTGCAATATGAGTCTGCCCAAATCAATATATTATACAATCTTCACTTTTATAATGTACAAGTTAAATCTTGGGAAACCACAAATTTACACTTAGCCAATTTTCACAACTTCGGCAAACTCGGTTGCCCAGCTCGTCGGCACCTACGCACGGTCGCCACACGACTCACCAACCCTTCGTTCACCTCATCGCATGATCGTGTTGTTTTCCCAACTCGAGCGCGCCTCCAAGTCGCCACACACGGGTGCCTCTGCCCGAGACACACCTCCGTTCACAATCTCAACACTTCACCAAGTCACCGTGCACACTTGCATAACGGGCGGGTGCTCACTCGAGTTGCCAAGACACCCGTGCCAAGTCGTCACACAAACCGGGCGCTCCTCCGTTTCACCATCAGACGCCTTCACACAAATCGGGTGCTCCTCCGTTTCCACCGTTGGGCACACCTTCAAACAAACCGGGTGCCACACATACACCATGCACGCCTCACCCAACCACCGGGCGACCCTACCCACGCCCTTCACCCAAAACCAAGATGTGTGTTTCTACTTCCAAATGACCTGCCCAAGAATGGGTGCATCTTTTAAACTGCGCCTCTATCCTTTGCTACGCCCACCCTTGTATCTGTGCACTTCTACTTCATTGAGTGATGAGAAAAGTTTTTGTCAAATGAGAGCCAACGCTCTACAATATATATGCGTTGTAGGGGAGGTCATGGCTTGCCCAGCGGACCTCTCCCATGCCCTTGCTTCATCGAAAAAGCCCCTAGTCATTCCGTCGGCCACCATATGTGTTAACACATACTCCACGCCATATAAACATGCTTGCCTCCTCTCCTTATGTGCATTATCCATCGCATACTTCAATGGAGCTCGCATTTCAACCTTTTCGTTCAAGTTTCCTTCGTCGCACTTCATGCCGGAGCGTTTAAGGATCGCAGGGCCTTACATCCTCCTCCACCTGAATTCGTTGTCGTCCTCCAAAACATACCATCCTGGTAGTCATCCACCAAGATCAACCATGATTTCAACTCCTCCACATACTGCAAACATCCCTGCAACATATGTAGAACCATTGTCTCCATCATGTCTCGCCTCGGCAACCATTTGTCACCAAGATCACCATACCAAGGTATACACCCCATCGGTATGTCATACATCGGAAATCATCTTAATCCATGATCATCGACCACCCTGTCACAATCTCCACATGTTGCTCCCATCGTGGAAGGCTGGCCCTTCCATCTCAAGCTACATGCTTCCTGCAACCTCTCGTGTCGACCTCGTCATGTGTCGTCCTCATGTGATCTGCTGCCATGATACTCCAACACAATGCTAACATATCTCGATACATGCCGGCCCCCATGTATGAACTAGTTGGGTGATCAGTCCAACTATCACGCTTAAACCATGAGAATGCACATCCTTATGCCACCATTAGTTGTTTCTCAGAACATCCCGTCACATCCTCAACTCGATCAAGAATCCATATCCATATAAGTGTAAGCCATGCTTAGGTCCATGAAGTAGTCCTCATCTCATCTGCAACATGTTGTCCATGATGTTTGGTGTCAATGTGCTGCATGAAATCAACCTCATCTGTCCCAACATCATCCATATGTGTGCCTCCTCAATATGAAGAGACCATCTCATCAAACTCCAACTCTCGGTGTGCCACATCCAGGTCCATGAAGCAACCTCCATCACATCTGCAATGTGTCATCCCTCAAGTCTGCCATAGAAACAAGCATACACCTTTCTCATCTATCCATGTGCTGCCCATGATTGTAGATCAATAAGCTCTTATGTGTCAAAAGTGGTTAAGTCTCGGCTCAAGCCATGCCCAAGTGTTGCCACCAAGGCATCATCATCGTCATAACTCTATCACTCCAAAGTGTCTCTTGTCGATCCTCCACATCAAGTCACTCTTTCAAGCCATTCCCATACATGTAGTTGAAAGTATGCACCCCATCCTACATCAAAGTCTCTGACCTCAGCTCCTCAATGCATCAGATCGTCTAAGTCCACCATATATGAAGTCCCCAAAGTCACAACAATCTCATGTCATCATGAGCTCCATGAGTCATCTCTAACCAACATCTCAGCAAGCATACAAGCCTCGGCCCAAAGGTCTCTGCAAGATGCCTCAGCTCTCCATGTAGTAGGAATGCTCCATAGTCTACTCACAACTCCATCCAAGTCCATGGCCTTGTTGTACATAAGTGCACAACCTCTCCATCGGCTCATAAGTAAAACATCTCCATGTCACATTAGCAAATCTACCTGCACAACATCCCTGACTTGGCACTCCTCATTGGATGCCCATAAGTGACACGTCTGCAAGTGCTCCTGCACAATGTCCCTGCATAAGACTGCCATGCTCCATGTCTCCAACCTGATGTCCATGACTAAGTTGCCCATGTAGTCCAACCAAGTAGACCCATCACAACAATCGGTCATCCTCATCCAAGCTGCAATCTTCGGTCTAGTGAACTCGGTCACCCAACCATATCATCATCACATCATATGAGTCTCTTCCATCATAGCTCCCCCACTGAAGGTTCCACCAAGACTATCTCTTGGTCTCGACCATGAGAAGTCCACCCAAGTGTGTGCCCTTCTTCAATTTGTCCATGAGTCATGCCAGGGCACTTAGCCAATGTGACTAAAGCATGACCCATCCTTCGCAACGATCATCATGTTCCTCCCTTGTCACGGGCCTTTGTACCTTCTACCATAAGGTCACAAACAACCCCAACACGTCCTGCAATAGTCAACAATCCTTACTTCTCCATACAAGGTCTCATCATAGACATCCATGGTAAGATTCTCCCTAGCATCGGCAAACTGACTTTGCCCTTCCTTGCATACTGTCCATCTACCAAATGCTCAAGTGAAACACAAGTATCAATACTTACTTCATCATCATGAGGCTCCTCTATGTGAGTCTCCTCACCCATACATGTCTGCAAACTGCATGATCCTGGTCCAACTTGATCAATCTCAAGTTCATCCTCCATCGTTGTCACATCTTCAAACATCACAACGTCCTCTTCCTTGTCAGTATAATCTGCAACTTCATCTTGCTCCATTGTCCATCCAAGTTGAAGAAGTTCGTCTTCAACATTCTTTTCCAAGACTTCAAGTTTCCCTCGAATCTGGCGATTCTCTTCTTTCATCCGCTTCAACCTGTATAAGGTAAGCAAGAGCTTCCCTTTGCATTCTTCCAAACCTGCCATGCCTTGTCGTTCAACTTGGCCCAAGCATAAAGCTTCTCCTCTGCTAAACCTGTTTCACCATTCACCAGCTTCACCAAGTTCCCTGCAACCATGAACCAGCCCTTGTTCCACTTGTATGTGAAATCAGCTTCCTTCACCTACAAGTACCTTCTTCCACTGTCACTTCGTCACGAGCAACCTTGCTCTGATACCAACTCCAACTGAGCTCTGATACCAACTATCACGCCCCTACACCTGCAGTAGTCTTTCAACCGCTTATAGCGAGGTATGGCACCACTAATCGTTTTCTTTTCACCAATACTTACGATTGTAGACTACACCTAACATTCCACTTTTCCTACTTAGTTTGTGTTTCGCAACCAAGTATTATTAATGTGTTCCTTTATACCAATGAATACCCATACACATTCATTATCAATATCATTATACAAGATAAATGCACAACAGTATAAAGGGAGGGGAAACTCCGTGCAATATGAGTTTGCCCAAATCAATATATTGTACAATCTTCACTTTTACAATGTACAAGTTAAATCTTGGGAAACCCCAAATTTACACAACCAATTTTCACAACTTCGGCAAACTTGGTTGCCCAGCTCGTCGGCACCTCCGCACGGTCGTGACACGACTCACCAACCCTTCGTTCACGTTGTCGCACGATCGTGTTGTTTTCCCAACTCGGGCGTGCCTCCAAGTCGCCACACATGGGCGCCTCTACCTGAGACACACCTCCGTTCACAATCTCAACACTTCACCAAGTCACCCGTGCACACTTGCACGACGGGCGGGCGCTCACCCGAGTTGCCAATACACCCGTGCCAAGTCGTCGCACAAACCGGGCGCTCCTCCGTTTCACCGTCAGGCACCTTCACACAAACCAGGTGCTTCTCCATTTCCACCATCGGGTGCACCTTCGCACAAACCGGGCGCCACACATACACCGTGCACACCTCACCCAACCGCCAAGCAACCTTACCCACGTCCTTCACCCAAAACCAAGATGTGTGTTTCTACTTTCGAACGACTTGCCCAAGAATGGGCACATATTTTAAACTACGCCTCTATCCTTTGCTGTGTCCACCCTTGTATCTGCGCACTTCTACTTCATTCAACACATATTCAACAGAGATTATCCTTGAGTGCCAGGTCGCTCTTGCTTTGGAATAACATTCGCAATCCGTTGAAAGACATTTCAACAACACTACTATGTAGAAATTTTGAATAATTTAACACGTATTCAACAGAGATTATCCTGATCATGTACTATTGCGGAAAACATACACAATACATAAGCTCCTCTACGTTGATCATCAATATAGCAGCATCAATAACAATAAAACATCAAGAGCATTCACACATTAACACAGTATGTATCCCGGGGAAAGCATCTCGCTAAAAACCCCAACTATCTGTATATTAATGATTGAGTCATGTAACATTACAAAGTACAATGCTTATTACAAGCAATCCAGTACCAGCTCCACCTATTACACACAATACAGCTCAGATCTGAATCAATCATTGGCTCAAATCTCTTCCGCTGCTTGCCTGCCTCTGCTGCTCAATTCCTGCACAAGAACAGGTGATAATTCCAAGGCAGCCACGTCTTTCCTTGGTTAAATCACGTGAGAACAAGCTACAATGTGGGAAAACTCATTGGCATACTCAATCCCCTGATTTGTGCAAGATCTGGTGCACAACTATAGTCACAACTGATAGCAATCTGATTCTCTAACACCTGTCCCTGCTGAACTGAACATGCACTGACATGCAACTGAGTTAACTGATGTATTCATTAGTTGTATTATGAGTTAATAACTTGTGAATTAATTAATAACTAATTCACCCAACTCATCTCTTGTCTATTCGCCAGTTAGACTAAATACAACCAGTTTAACAAAGCTAAACTGAACACAACTCCATCAACTGCACCTCCAGTCCACTAAACTCAACTCACTTGAGTTCTAACTGAAGTCATGCATGCAAAATATTCAACTAACCCATAAGAACCACGTATTTCCTTCATGCAATTGCATGTACCACATCCGTAGCTCGAACTGAAGTGCTCCAAGAGAATAAGATTAAGTTTATAGTCCAAATATTATTGTGAGATAATAATATTTGACTTTTCTATTTTTGACAGCCAGTCTAAAAATAGACTTGATCACTCACACTGTGATCACTGACACTTTCATCAAAAATAGAAGTCCATCTATTTTTCCAACTTGATCAATCATCCATAAACAGCAACCTGCAATCCATAGAAATGATCCATATGTCTAAAAATAGACATAGTCTAAAAATAGACTTGCGCCAAAAATAGCCTGCGGGCCCACTTAGTGAAGGCGACTCTTTTCACTAAGCTCCATCATCTTGTTGCAATCTCAACACTCCCTCTCGACGAGATATGGATTATCAGCAACCCCTATCCTGCTTCGGTGGTACTCGAATTTTCTCCTGGTGAGAGCCTTCGTCAGAATATCAACATCCTGATCCTCTGTTGGAATGTACGAAAGTAACATGATCCTCCGTTGCACACAATCTCTGATATGATGGTACCTTATGTCAATATGTTTAGATCTATCATGAAATACAGGATTAGCCGAGAGTTTAATGCAACTCTGGTTATCACAGTAAATCACAGTAGGATC
>APFE030036662.1:115738-144818 GCA_000404065.3 Pinus taeda | reverse complement strand
GATATTAAGTATTATTATTAGTAATATTAATATTCAAACTAGTATTATTAGTATTATTAATACTAATATTAGTATTGAGGAAAACTAGATGCGCGGGAGGCTCTGCAACTTGATCTAGGGTTAGGGTTTTAACATTGGGCACCATGGAGGGACGTGTAGGGGGGAGTGTTGCTCCCTCCTACAATGAAGTAGTTATGAATAGGAGCAAGGACGCGGGAAATCAATGTTTCAAGTAACCTCTTGAGAAGGCAATAGTGGCAAGTAACATGGACATATTGGGAGGAAATAGACCTCATGAATAAGAAGGGGAGCAACAGGAAGCTAGTAAGGAAACGAAGAAAGGGGATAATAGTCAAAAACCTACTTCTATAAGGAAAACTGGGTTCTGCAAACCTAAGTCGAACATCATTCCTCAGGGCATCTTGAGTGACCCTGCACTACAAGCGGTCCTCTGCAAATTCATGGGAATATGGTCGACGGAGAGGGCGTTGCATGTATGGATAAGGAGCCACTGGAAGCCAAAGGGGGAAATACACCTTCATCTGGGATCCAAGGGATTCTTCATAGTAGTATTCACAAGCCTAGAGGATAAATACAGAGTGTTTGAAGGAGGACCTTATTTCTATGCTGCTGCAGGTCTCTACATATGGCCATGGATGATGAACTTTGTTCCGGAACGCAAGACATTTACATTGGTACCGGTATGGATTAGACTATACTCCCTTCCTCTGGATTATTGCTACCGAAATTATTGAAAACAATAGGCAACAAACTAGGGCATTTTCTAAAGATCTCAGATGCGAATCTGAAAGGAAAATACACCTCCTTTGCCCGGATATGCGTGGAAATGGACTTATCTGGAGCACTTCCAGACGCGATAATTTTAAAAGTATATGATGAAGAATGGGTACAGGTGGTGGACTATGAGAACATCCCATTTAGGTGTGGCAAATGCCATGAGCATGGGCATCTATATAGAGACTACCCAACAAACAACATCGAGAGAAATGTGAAAACCACTGTGGATAAATATCCCGAGGGTTTTACCAAGGTTGGGGGCTAAGGGAAAGGCGGAAAGAGGCCACAAAAGAAGATCAATGAGGAAAGACAACCAAGCCATAATAGCTTTAAGATCCTAGAAAAAGAAGAAGGAAACAAGGAAACAAACCAGGAAATGGAGAGCATTATCATTGAGAAGGAAAGGGATGACAACATGGAAGATATCATAGAAAACATTATGGAGATAAATAGGGACCATGAGATGACTCCAAGTGAGGTGGGAATGGAAGACCATGAACTACCAGAGATTCTAGATAAGGAAAATCTTGATCTAGAGTAATTTCTGGAGCAAGGGATGACCAAAGGAGTGGACTCCCTGCCAAAAGAGGAATATGACAAGGTTCAACAACTCTTCCTATGGAGATCACAATCGAAGGAAACTGGAGTCAAAAGAAATCATGAAAACCAGGAACATAGAGGGGTCAAAATGATGGAGGAGACACAAGCACAATCTCCAAAAAACCCAGACAGGAAAAGAGGAAGAACAACACAGAAGGAGTTGCTGAACGAATGTGGGAAACTATTGATTAACTTAGGTAAGATGAAAGAGCTCATCAATTACTCCTTTACAAACATTTCTTAATGAAGCTCACAACCTGGAATATTAGAGGCATAGGAAATAGAAGGAAACAAAGAAATCTCAGTACTGGAATAAAAGAAGAAAAATCAGATATGGTTTTTATTCAAGAGACAAAATGTTCAATGGATAAAATTAGAGAAATTCATAATAAATGGCTAATCAAGTATGAGTATTTAGAGGTTAAAGCAAAAAAATCACCGGGGGGGGATTCTCACACTGTGGGATCCACAGAAATTTGGAATCCTGGATGCTAAGGCATCTAGGAACTATCTTTCTTTGGTTTGTCAACCTTTAAGTGATAAGGAGATATACATGATCACAAATGTCTATGGACCTCAAAAGCAAGAAGGCAAACTCAATCTTCTCACCTCCCTTGAGGAACTAAGAGCAAGACATCCTAATATGCCTTGGATCGTTGCAGGAGATTTCAATATGATAAGATCTATTACAGACAAAAAAGGCAGTATCAAATAGCTAGGCAAAGACTCCATGGCCTTCCAGAACTTCATAATGAACATGGGGTTAGTGGACACTGGAACAATAAATGGGACCTTCACCTGGAACAACAAAAGGTGAGGGGCTTCACAAGTCGCATCTAGACTAGATAGATTTATTATCTCAGAGGACCTCTTTCTCTCAGGCCCTACCAAAACAGCTTCTGTTCTTCCCTTTGGAGGTTCAGATCATTGGACTATACATCTGGAAGCCACCTTTATGGGTACACCAAGAAACAGACCTTTTAGGTTTGAGAATGCCTGGCTCTCTCACCCTGAATTCACCAGTAATATTAACAAATGGTGGAGAGAGGATATAAACATTCAAGGCACTAGAATGTTCTTGCTCGAACAGAAACTTAAACATATCAAATCCAAGCTTAAAGGTTGGAACAAAAAGGAATTTGGTAATATCTTCAAAGCCAAAAGGGAAGCTAAGTAGAAACTCCAGGAGATCAATCAGATCAACATCATAGAGGGCTTTACCAAGGAACAAAAAAAGCTAGTTGATTCTTTGTAGGAAGAATGAGAATATCGGTGCTTGCAAGAGGATATTTTTTGGAGACAGAAGTCAAGGATACAGTGGATTAGAGAGGGAGAAAGAAATATTATAAATCCACAATGGATCATAGGGCACATAATAGAATCACAAAGCTCAAAGACTCTCAAGGGAGAGAAATCATCTCTCACAAAGACATGGAATCTCTCCTTGTACAACATTTCCTCAGTATTGCAGAGGAGCCTTTGGGGGATAGATCTAGGTTCATCAACCATTTCACTCAGTATATCCCTCAGCTGGTTACCAGAGAAGATAACCACAAACTTAACAAGCCAGTGTCAGAAGAGGAGGTCAGTGAAGTGATCAATGAAATGAAAAATGGAAAAGCTCCAGGCCTGGATGGGTTCAATGTAGACTTCTTCAAAGCATGTTGGAAAACAATCAAATAGGATATCCTTGAGGTGGTGGAAGACTCAAGAAGATCCAAAAAGGCTATGAAGGCTTTTAATGCTTCCTTCATAGCTTTGATCCCAAAACAGGAAAAAGCCATGAATTCGAATGGCTTCAGACCCATAGCTGTATGTAATATGGTGTATATAATTATTTCCAAGGTGATCACTAATAGACTCAAGCCCCTTTTACCAGCTCTCATCTCAGAGGAGCAAACAGGGTATGTTGAAAGAAGACAAATCCTCAACCATATCATCTAAGCTCATGAGGTGGTTCACTCTCTCAAAAGAAACAAACAAGCTGGTATGATCATTCAAATAGACCTAGAGAAAGCTTACGACAAGCTAAGTTGGTCTTATATAAGGGAAGTTGTAAGAGCCTTTGGCTCCGACCAAAACTGGATAAGATGGGTTATGGCACCAGTTACCGCGACTGATTTCTCCATCCTGCTTAATTGCGCTCCTTTAAGACTCTTCACACCCTCCAGAGGTCTCAGACAAGGGGATCCACTCTCACCCTTCCTCTTTGTTCTCATGATGGAAGGGCTAGCCAGAGCGATTAAAATGGCAAATGCTGAAGGATCTAGGGCATCAAACTCACCTAGGATGGAGCGGTTAACTCATCAACAATTTGTAGATTGCACAATGTTGTAGGGAATACCCATAGTTAGGGATGCCAGAATGATTAAACATATTTTGAATGACTTTGTTATGGCTGCTGGCACAGAGGTAAGCCTCAATAAATCAAAAGTTTTTTTCTTTAACATTGACATTGCTATTCAAAGAAATATCACCAAAATTCTTGGGTTTCAAAGGGAACAGCTACCTTCCAAGTATTTGGGCATACCTCTCATAGATAAACCTCTCAGGAAGGAAGTGTGGGAGCCAATTATAAATAAAATTCAAGACAAGATCAGAAAATGGACATGCAGGTCTTTAAATTTGGTGGGGCACCTTGTGCTCACACAGGCTGTCCTAGAGGCCATTCCCATGTTCATGTTCTCAACTCTTCCTGCTCCTAAAGGAAAGCAATAGATCAGGAGCATACAAAGGGACTTGCTATGGGGCAGAGGAGAAGAGAAAAAGAAATGGGCTTTAGTTTCTTGGTACAAGATCTGCAAACCCAAGAGCCATGGTGGCTTGGGGCTTCATGATCTTGAAAACATTAGTAGAGTTTCGGGAGCTAAATTCTGGTGGAGGTGGATCAAGGAATCGACAACTCCCTGGGCTAAGCTTTGGAAACAAAAAGATGCCAAGCATTGGCAAGAGGAGGATCACATTAGAATGTAAGGGCATATTAAGGGCTCCCACATTTGGAACCTTGCCTGGGAAAATAAAAGTATTGTTCAACAACATAGTTTCTGGGAAATTCGAGCTGGGAACGTAGCTCGATTTTGGGAGGAAAACTGGCAATAGGAACCCAACTTGTATAAGGATGAATTAGCAGCTCTGAAGAATGACACAGATAACAGAGGTCTACTTATGGTAAAAGACTTCTGGGACTAGGATAGGAACAATGGAAGATGGAGAACTTGGAAGGATCTAGGCCACAATGAAGAGAGTCCTCTAAAGGCCTAGGCAGAATCTCTTACCCAGGATCTAGAACATAGGAGGATTCTGGTATCCTCCTTACCTGACCAACTAAGATGGGGAAAGAACACCGAAGGAAACTTTAACCTCAAAGAAGCTAAACATGTAGTAACAAGATTTAACTATCTAAACCCTGATCAAGTTTGGAAGAATCTTTGGCAGAGCCCCCATTGGATGAAAATAAAGTTATTTATTTGGCTAGTTCACCAAAGGAAAATCTTAACTTGGGAGAATCTCCTGAAAAAAGGCTTCACTGGACCATCCAACTACTACCTTTGTGGCTCACAAGAGGAAACGATGGATCACCTTCTCAACCTCTGCCCTTTCACCTCCACCATGTAGGAATGGGTGGCCTCAATATTTAGGTACATTGATAGGGACAGACTCAACATCTCCAACATTTGAAGAATTGGAGGAAAAATTTCTCAGGGAATGAAATCATTAATAAAGCCTAGACTCTAGTTCCAGGCTTTGTCATTTGGAATGTTTGGAAAGAGAGCAATAGTCAAATCTTCAAGAACAAAGCAAGCAAGCCCCATCACATAATTGACCAAATTTTAAGGCAGCTCAAAGACACAGTCAGTAGCTTGTTGAGGACACTTCCTAAGGATCCTCCTCTGCTCCAAGATGCAGGTATTCTACTACATTTGGGTCTCCAGTCTATAAGCCCACAGGGCATAATCAAGGGTGTGAGCCAAACAAATACAAACATAAATATTTGGAAGCCTCCTCCACATGGTTTCTTAAAGGTCAACATAGACGGAGTTTCTAAGGGCAACCCAAGGTTAGCTAGTTTTGGGGTTGCTATAAGAGATGAACAAGGTCAAATAAAGAAGATCTTTCATGGCCACTTTGGGAAGGCCACTAATAACATGGCAGAACTCATGGCCCTAGAGCAATGCTTGGAAATATTGGTGGATTCAAATTCACATAATGTCATCATTGAAGCATATTTAGAATTGATTATTAGAGCAACCAAGAAATATGTGATGATATGTCATTGAATAAAGTGTCGAAACATTGGAGGCTATCTCAAGTCTTTCATCGTATCTACACCCACCTGCAAACCTTAAAAACTGTAAGCTTTGTCCATGTGAAAAGAAAAGCTAACATGTTAGCTGATCGTTTGGTGAATGAAGGAGTGACTAATAAGGAAAGGGACACTTCAACATATTTGGGAGTTTTTACCCCCAGGTAAACTACTAGAGGACTATCTCAGTCAGGTTGCTAAAGATAGGGAGCAATGGATTGACAGGATGGATCGAAGAGGATCAAGAGACAGGTGGAGGACAAGGAAGCCTAAAATGTTTTCCTGTTGTTTGGCAACTGTCTGAAGATTGTATTAGCATTAGTATTCCATTGGATTTGAGTGGAAGGTTGAGATAAGAGGAGGAAGACCAAGGATGCAGTGGCGTGAGGACCGATTTTGGAAGTGCTGTAGGTTTAATCGACCATTGATCACTGTATGGATCGATGGAAACACATTGATTAACGAGATATTGTTATCTATGAGTGTCTGTGTGTTAAACGGAGTATGGCAGAGAAACTAGGGTTTAAGCACAAATCCATCGATAAGAAGAAGATCAACGGTGCAGGGAGGAACGAATGAGAACCATCCGATGGGATAGATCAACGGTCTTCACTTGGCGGAAGAGCACACAAATTAATTAGTGTGGAAATGGTTTCTCGAACCACAAGTGGTATTTTGGGTGGGGTCTAAGTGGTAACCGGTATTTCAAGGTTGGCCTCCAATTCCACTCTTCAAGCGACACGTAGCAGTGAGGAGGAGAGAGGAAGCTGCTTTTCGGGTGGTTAATCCTCATGCTACTTGTCCACTCGAAATCAGCATAGACAGTTGGATCCACGAAGGGTAGATCAACGGTGGAGGTTCGGTCGTGCAAGTAGTTGATCGACAATCGGAGGAAGGAGGTGGAGTTGGATTTGTGATTTGCCGATATGTGATTTAGTGATTCGACAATAGTCATTGGATCATTGAAAGAGATGGATTCGCTGAGCGCAGTGGGAGGGCATTGCACTGGAAGTGCGGACCTGCCGTTTTTTATGGTCATAGATGTATTATTTTTGAAGTCTGACCTTATGGATTGCGGGTCGGGTTTTGTGTATTTCGTGTGTAATCCTTATTTTCAGATAGAGTGAATGGTTCCGAGTTTTAAAGGTTTAAAGCCAATAACACTTCCGATAGGTTATGTGGACCGTTTTTTGGTAAACGAAAGGAATTTTGGTTTACCGTGTAACATATGTAATGCACTTGTTCAGTTAATAGAAAGATCCATTCTTACTTGACTAAAAAAATAAAATACTGATATTAGTATTTAGTATTAATAGAATTATCAAATCTACGACTTATTATTATTAAACTAGTATTTACTGTGCATATTAATCGTATTATTAATATTAATGATACTAATAGTATTAATTATTTATATTAATACTAATAATACTAATAATATTAAACTAGTAATTACTATTAATATTAATCACCTTATTAATATTAATGCTACTAGTAGTATAAATTATTTATATTAATAATAATAATACTAATAATATTAATATTAAAAAATAAAATAAAAAAACGAACAAAGGTCCTAGACAAATATAGAGCACAACTAAGAAGAGAGGGAGGGAATCCAACAACTACTAATTTTCTATCCGTCATCCCTATTAATATTATCAGAATACCTCTCAATTTCAATGGCTTCCCTAAATTTACGATGATGAAAGCGAGGAATCTTAGCGATAACCTTAGCCTCCTCAATGGATATATGATTCCTAGTCTTCTCAGCATGTTCAGCTATTAGAAGCTCCCTAAAGTCTGTCAAAGACAAGGTGAACCCTATGGATATGAAAGGTGTTTATATCATCTCGTGTTCATGTGGAACCTCATACATCGGTGAAATTGGTCGTCCTATTAACCAGAGGATTAAGGAACACACAACTGATACCGAGCATGAGAGGACCAATTCTTCGGCTTTGGCCAAACATGCTGAGAAACCAAGCATCATATATGCATTGAGGAGGCTAAGGTTATTGCTAAGATTCCTCACTTTCATCATTGTAAATTTAGGGAAGCCATTGAAATTGAGAGGTCATGCTGAGAAGACCAAGCATCATATATGCATTGAGGAGGCTAAGGTTATCGCTAAGATTCCTCACTTTCATCATCGTAAATTTAGGGAAGCCATTGAAATTGAGAGGTCTTCTAGTAATATTAATAGGGATGATGGTTGGAAAATAAGTAGCTGCTAGATTCCTGCCCTCTCTTCTTAGTTGTGCTCTATCTTTGTCTAGAACTTTTGTCTTTTTCTTTTAATATTAATATTATTATAAATAATTAAATACTACTAGTAGCATTAATATTAATTAATATTAATAGTAAATTAACTAGTTTAATATTATAGTATTTAATGCTATATATATATATATATATATATATATATTGAAACAGTAACAAAATAATAATAATAAAATATTATTAATATAAATTGTTTAGATAATAAGACAATATTAATAAATAAGATATAAAACCCTTTTTTTATAAATTTATTAGTATTATCAAAACCCTAAGTCAATATAAATCGTTAGGTTTATAATTACTTTAATATATATTGATTAAATAACAATTAATTTATTATTTAATTATTTAAATAATAAAAATACTTTCCCTTTACCTCCCCTAGTCAAATATAGCCATTTTTCTAGCTGTTAGGTTGACTTGGCTCCCTATTTAACCCTCTTCCTAGATCTGCTTCTTCATCGTGTCTTGAAGATGAACCACACTCGTTAGTTCGAAATGTGTCGACCAAAATCTTCAACGTGATTTCTTCCAAAAAACATTTTATACATTATGATATGGATCATAAAAGCTTAAAATCAAATATCTTGATTTATGTTATTTAAACTAGTTTTTTGACTATATATATGGATTCAACACCCTGTAAAACTTTTAGGGCACCTTTATTGTGCAGGGGTTACCCATAAAACATGTGATTTCAATGAATTCCTGCTAGAATTTAGAGAAATTAAACTAGAAAAATCCACCGAAAAAGCTTCCAAAAAGTCACACTAAAGACAACTCGATATAATATTGGTATTATTAGAGCATCATTATAATTAATGAAAAAAGATAAGGATAAATAATATTAATATTTTTTCATATTTATTTTTAAATATTAATATAATAATATAATTTAAAATTTATTTATAAATTAATTTTTTTTATTTTTTTTTTTTTAACTATTAAAATATAAAAATAATTATTTTATATTTATAATATATTTTTAAGGCTTGGTAGGGTCTTTTCATTAAATCATGTTGCATCCATAAAAGACGTTCAATGGCTTCAACCTATCCACTGGGAAACCAGGTCTGTTTGCCACTGAACCACATTATATACCATCCAAAATCTCAATAGTTTAAGTCTGCCAAATAGTACCTTGTATGACTGAATGTATGGAAACCATCTATTATGTAAATAGCTATAGTATATATTACTACCCAACATATACATCAAGAAAATGAGATAAAATTAGGCGTTGTCATATCCAAACTAATTATTACTCATTAGAGTTGTCATATCAAAACTAATTATTACTCATCAGAGGACTCCACAGGAGATTGGTCCTTAGCATTGGAACCCAGTAATTCAGGCCGAGGAAGATACGAAATGTGTTATTCAATGCGACCAAGACGAACATTCTACTGCTGGATTTGGAATTGGATAAGTTGAAATTATTTCTGAATTTCCTGAAAAACTGGATCATATTTGACAGAGCCTGCAGGAGAGGTCATGATAGTTCTAGGCATAATAATTTTCATCAGCTAGTAGAGATGTATTTTTTTTTTTTTTTTTATATATATTGAGTAGTGCAACCTCAAGTGTGTCTCGGGTCGAGAACTAAGTCACATTAGTGTTATATCTAAACTTCAACTTCTTCTCGCTGATTTAATTCTTCTTCCCATGTCGAGATCATTTGTTTAACCTAAGCTGGGGTCCCCGTATTATAAGCCTAGCCACCTCGCTCATGATTTGAGCATCAATCTTATGGTCGCTTCTTCATTTTGTTTTTTGTAAGTTTGATAGTACTACATCTTCATCATGTCCAATATATCACCCCGAGAATTAAACCAGTGACTTCACATCAAGAAGTGTATTAACAAAATGCCCAATCAGCATCTATCCAAAACCCATAAACAATATTCATAAAATTTAAAAATAAATTAAATTTATAATATTTTTAAAATAAATATTAAATATTTTTTCTCCATTTAATATATAAATTTATACACTATTCATATTTACACATTTAATTAAATATTATACCATATACAAATAAACAAATAAAATAAAATAATATTGTCCATATTGAATTCTATGTACTTCCTACTCATATCTCTTATTAATGGTTCATATTAAGCTTTATATACGTACTCATTTGTCTTATCTTATCCAATTTATTAACTCAAATGCAATTCTCATCGTTTTGCATTGTATCACAATGCTAATATACCATTAATTTGTTTTTCTTGTGCGCTTTAGATTTTATTTATAAATAAATATATTTTATATTAAATATTTTGATAATTTAAAAGAATTTATTCATTTATATTAAAAATAAAATTATAAAATGATTTATATATAATATTAATCGATCAAAAGTGTAGTTTAAATGTTTTAAGTTTTCGGTTTTTCATTAAAACTTGATGATATAGTTTTTAATGAGATTGTAATTTTCTATTATTAAATAATATATAAATGGATTCATTATTTTCATGATTTTATGGTTTTTTTATAGTTATAAAGTATTTTTGGCAAACCAAGATTCCTCGAGCTTGCGATATTGATGTGTTTCACAACTCCCTAATGTAGCACAATGTTACTTTACCTAGATATGATTCACAATGTAATTGTTAGTATTCTTCTCTATATTTTTATTAATGAGTGAAATCCATCAAACATAGTAGTAATAACATTGTTACATCATCTCTAATTAACATAAATCATGAACATCTTATGCAAGCTATGGACATCATCATAAGCATACAAAATTTTAATGGGAACAACCCTCTAACCTCTACTTTTATTAAAATATATATGTACAATAATTCCCTAAGACAATGGCTTGATCCAACCAAAATATGAAGCTAGAAACTAGACAATATACAAGGAAATCCAACCACAAAATCAATGACCCCACCGATCCACCCTATCACAAATTATTCCTATTCCTCACGGGTTGTCTCCAAAGTTTGGTCAGTGTTAGGGTTCTATAAATATAGTAGTCCAATATGGTTACTTAGCCATTTATCCATAGGGATATTGTAAAAATTATTTTTCATTTTAAATTGTTTAGCCTTTAAAAAGAAAAAAATAGAAAAAAGAAAGAAAAAAATATAAAATATAAAAATTAAAATTAAAGGGGGAAAAAAGAAAAAAAATATAAATATAAATTAAACTCGGTAGGGCGCGCTAGTCTAAATGCCGCCAAAGTTATGTTTTATTAAAGTTTTCATTTTAAATAATTTGTAAATGACATGAAATGACGTTTTGTCATTTTTCATAAAGTGTTTGCATGTACTGATGAGTATGATTGTCCCCGCTCGGATCAACGGTGGGGGATAACTTTCAGATCCCCCCTCGAGACTTAACGCGGGGGAAGGGGGGGGAGCGGTTTCTAAAAACAACGCTTTGACTATGTGTCTATCCCATGCCATTTTTTGGGGGTGCCTTCCTGATACAACCTACCACTCCTAACCCTCCCCCCCCAAGAGAAAATTGCCATCCCACATTTCCTTCTGCCTTTTCACTGCTGCACCATTCGCTTACGCCCACCTATTGTCCATCCTGCCATCCACGTCATCTCCCCTCCACGTCAATTGACCAATAGCATTCAAATCACCCACCAACAATAAACGGTAATAATTCCGTTGCATCCCCCATGAATCCCATTGTAAGAATCTCTCAATAACTTGAAACTTTTCCCGTTTGATAGTTATTTGAATTGTGCAGGTTTACCTTGAAGTTTTGAAGTTTACCAATGCTCTCTGTGACCCATTTCCTTCTGCAATTTCCGTCAAAAAGCAATCAGGGTAGTGCTGTTCCTTCAATGTTCTTTTGAAATAAAAAATGTCATCGCATAAGGGAAAAGAGAAGATGCCCAAGGAAAACCCGATGATCCCACCTGTCCCAGATTTAGATATGACTCCCTTGCTTGATACCCAATAAAAGATAGCTGAAACACAGTGCGAATTTGATTTGTATGAGCTCCATAGTTGGGAAAAACATAAATATCTAGATCAAAGAATGAATTAAGTATATGGGAATCATTTCTTCCCTAATTTACCTTTCATCAAACCTATATTTTCCTAGAATTTTCTACCTGGTGTCATCTCAGATACCTCCCCTACCAGAAAGTAGTAATTTCCCAAAACAATGAAGTCCTATTTTCCAAATCCCTAGAAAGCATTTGTCAAGCCCTACAGATAAATCCTCAGGACTCTGTGCACCCATTTTCCACTAATGCACTCATGGAGATATATAAAAAGCTTACTTTTCCCCATCGAGCCCATATTTTCAAATGTTTGTTGCCTGAGAATTCCAAATTGCTGAGATTAAATCCCCCATACTCTACTTCTATCTTCCCAAAGATGTCCAGACAAGTCATTTCTATGGTTACTTGTTTATAAGGCTATCATACAGACTAGTGGGTAGATGAAGTAGTGTTAGGGTTCTTATCAGTATTTGCAGTTTTTTAGAAGCCTTCAGTTCTTTTCAATTATAGTCAATTCTTATCGGATGTCATACATGACTAGTTCTAAACTTTAAAGCTGAAAGTGTGTTCAAACAACAATTATTTTTAGTATATATGATGTTATTTTACCAGGCAGGAAGGTTAAATTTTCAATTGCAGAAGATGAATGACTAGGGAAATCCATTATCAACTATTCATTGGACTTCTTTAGTTAGAAGAAATTCAGAAGATTATTCATTCATTGATTTTTTGGATAAGTTTCTACATACATTCTTTGTCTAAACTGCAGTGATGTCATACCAAGAATTTCACTAGAGATCGAGAAGGTTGTGCATCTTTCAGAGCAATCAAAAGTTGGAGATTGGTATTTATACCATAAGTATACATAAATAAGAATCTATGGGTGTGAACTTCCTCCCTCTAAATTACCAAAATTTGTACCAGTAAGAGTCTTTGATCTGAAATATGTTAGACAGATGTTGAATATGGATGAATTGCACTTTGTCTCAAATAAGAAGAAAAAATAGTTTAAATTAAAGGAAAATGTAGGGCCCTATATTGTATATATGAGAGCAACAATAAAGGAAGTGGAGGTAACGTTAACGCAGATGAAATTCAAGCCAAGCTTCATATGGTCTTGTGATCCTTTAGGGATAATTTCAAAGTTAAGGGTAGAATAGAAGATCACTCCATATGCACATACACCTAGTCCAGAGATAGAGAATTATGCTAATCAAGAGCAATGGGCATAAAAAAATTTGCAGGAGGGTGTAGAGAAGTTAGTCAGTCAATCATCTCTGCAAAATCATATCCCAAAAGACAAAGAAATCAAGATGCCGAGGGAAAGTATGTCCCCTATAGATTCTGAAAATCGGGGTAGATTTCATTGTGTTCAAGAGAAGAAAGAAGGATCCAAAGACCACTACTAAGTTTGACAGTAAGACTGATCCCCAAGTAATAAATATTCAAGAAGAATCCTTAGAAGAAAAGGATTCATATATCAAAGTACCATTGTTTTGACAGGCGTCCCTACCACTCCATTCACATATGTTGAGGAGACAATTGAGTCTCCTATCTCTTCTACCTCTCAGATTCCAGCAAAACAGAGTAATTTTACAAGGTATAGGGAGATAAAGTTGACAAATGAAGCTTTAAAGGCTTCAACATATTCCAAGTTTTGGAAGAAACCTACCACCACCTGACACAAATTTCTATCTACATTTCACTCAGAAAAAGGGCTGTTCCAAATGGCCTTTTTGGAACCTATAGTGCCAGCCCCGAGAAGTGCTGAAGATTATAAGGCCTCAATATTTTTTGTTGATACCAAGAAGGTTCATGCAATTAATTAAATTAATTAGCATAAGCAAGTAGGAGAGATGATTTACTCAACACTGACCAGCTCAACCATGGTTGCTTCTAAGTTACAAACCTCTTTAAATAAGATGCAGTCATAGTTGAAGATTGAAAGAATGTCTTCTCTAGCCAAAGACACCAGGATTAAAAATTTAGAAGATTTAATTATTAAACTAGGATATGATCCTAGTGATGTCAAGGAAGCTAAGGAGATAATTAAGAATAAAAATGCATATATTCAATCCCTCAGGAAACAACTTAAGCTCCCAACTACAGAACACCCTCAAGCCAAGGAAGTGACCAGTCTGGAGATGGAGAAAGAAAAACTGTTCAAAATAATAATGGAACATAATGTTAAAATCCAAAAAATGGAAGAAGACATGGAAACACTATTGAAGGAAAAGGAGCAATTAGAAGCAGCAGGTACATCAACAACATGTACATCAACGCAAGAGGAATCAAAACAAACAACACAAGAATCAACTTTAGATTCTTCAGACAAGCTACCTTGATATTTAGCAGAATTATCATTAACAAATAAGGAAATGGAGAATTTAACAACAACACTCACCAATATGGAGGAGAACAAGATCAAAGTAGACAATGCATACCTGGAAGAGGTACAAAACAATTTCAAACTAATTCAGCAGATTCAAAAGTATGAGGACCAATCCTTCATCATTTAGATGTTAGCAGAAGCCAAATGCAACATTTGGCACAATAATGCAAATGTTACAGAATTGTGGCCATCCATTCAAATTATTTTTGAACAAGAAGAGATGGTACAGGGAGTTAAAGAAGCAATTGAGAAAACAAAAGTTGATATTGAGTACAGGCCAACAGAAGCACATAAAATTATAAGTATGTTAAACTCCAAGACTAGATATGAGCTTGAAGATGTCAATATTCAAAACAGGACAAAGATAGTAATGGAAGTCAAAAGAGTATTGACTAAGAAAAATCTTATAGTGCAGTTAGAAAATAAGTGCAAAGAATTAGAGTTGCAGGTCAAAAGATTTAACATAAATTTTTATTTGTTGCAGGGGGAAGGAATTTCAACTCTAAGAAATTCTAATGGAAAATTGATTCCATTAGAAAATTATCAAGATCAATTATGAATCATAGCTGCAAATTCATCAAAACTTGTAAAAGCAAAAGGAACTATCAGTGAAGAAGCTTTCATGGAGGGCCTACAACATGCTTTTTTATTCAACATGAAATTCATTATCTATTTTTGAATAAGCCAACTTTTGAGACATACACAGAGGTAGATGAAAGATTCAGAAACATGGTAAATCTCTCTATCCCAGGTGAAGAGCGATGAGACTAATTACTAGAGTTGGTCAAATGAGGACAAATAGAAAACCTACAATTTTGGAAACAAAACAAATAAAAGGAGTTAGAAAATAGCTACACTCAGCAATAGATTTCCTTCAAAGATTCGACAGAAAATCTGAATTTGTCTAGATTTTCTATTACTTAGTAATATTTTAGAAATATCTCCATGATTGTAGTAGATATTATTTTGTAATGAGTTTTATTTGAATTCCAAATTTATTCGAGACAAAGTATGTAAATATTTAGTAATAAGAATTAGGAAGGGTTGGATTATGTATGAGGAAAATATCTCTACCTTGATGTAGGTTGTGGATTGTACTCAAGGTAATCATTTTTCAGAAATACAGAGGTAGTTTTGTTCCAGGATTCTTGTGTCAAACAAATTGTGATGTTTTTCTCACATTAAATTGTTCTTTTTCTCAATTTCCATATGGATTTCTCTCTTGATTGTTGCAAGAAGATTAAGAGTTTAATTTACTTAACTCTACTTTTATCTGACTTGTTTTAAAAAACATTAATGTTTTCCTCATGAGATTAAATATAAAATCCATTTAAATATGCTTTATATTTAATTGATCATCTATTTTTTCATCTTAGCCACACCATAAATATCTCAAGATCCAAGAGTTTGCCTACACTTCCTTGCTATAGTTACTCTGTCAATTTGTAATTGATTACCCCAAAATTTTATGCCTCCATGCTCAATGGACTTTCCCAACATTTTTTGCAACCAACATTTTGAAAAACCTGCGTCGAACTTCGATACCTAGCCTGAAATATTTAAAAGAAGAAATTAAATCATATAGAGAGAGCCCTCTCTAAAGTTGGAAGGGTTAGATCCCATATTTAAAAGTGGTTTGTGGTAACCTTTGTAGTTTTCTTCCTTAACCTAGGAAAATTACAGAGTGCTAACATTCTGGCGACCATACTAGGGAATGATCCAAAAAACAAAATATTTCCCTTGTAAATTTTGATTTCAGAACTCAAAAGCCATTTCTTGTGGATGACAGTGAAGTAGAAGCTATTAGGTTGAATTTCCACCCAAAATTTGTATATATATCTAGTTGTAAATAATCTATTTGAAGATCTAGCTCCCAGGAAAATCTACACTAGATCCCACCCAGATCCTAACCCAACTAAAGTTGTAAACAATCCTGAGAAGCTAATTAGGAAAAAGAGTTTTACAGAAAATCAAGCAAGCAAAAATCCTTTTCCAAGAGCTAATTCTCTTCCAGAAAGTCTTTTAACAGTTGAGGATATTGAATTTGACTTACAGTTTGAGCATAGTCTTTTTAGAAACAAATAAAAAATCTTTGTCCCTGAGATAGTGTTTAATGAATCGATTTTTAAATCTCATATCTTAGCACATAAGCCCATCATTTTAGAGTTTGATAAAGATGTTGTACATCAATTTGAAAAACTTGAAAATATAGTAACCCAATTGAATCAGGCTACTCAAAAACGATTTATAGGTTAACAAACTACCATTTCTTCTTCTGTCTCATTATTGACCCCTCTTGTGGTTTCACTTTTTTCCACTATTCCCATTTCATCTCTCATCCATATCTGTTTTATACCAACTCAGCAAGTCACAGTTTCACCTCTTTTACTACCCCTAACATCAAGCACAACTACAATTTCTTCCTCCTCTCATATTCCAATCATGGGAGCTCATTATGCCCCTTTGGCCTCACTTGCCCCTTTGAGTTCCATGCCACATAATTACGCACAACACATACCCCAATTTGATGGCAATGGACCTACAACACAAAACACCATAGACAAAATTAATGACTTCACAAACTTAGAAGAAGTTGATGGCAATGATGTGAAAATGAGGCTCTTTGCACAGAGTTTTGCAGGGGAAGTTAGAAAATGGTACAGAGGGTTGTTGACGGGTAGTATAGTAGATATACAACAATTTCACTAGAACTTCCTTTCAAGTTGGGAAGTGAAAAAGAATCCGCTTCAGATCCTTGTAGAATATGAAAGTTTAAGGAGAGCTCCAGGTGAAACAGTTTAGGATTATTGCATTAGATTTAACAATATCTATAATTCTATTCCAACAACAAATAAAGCCTCCACCAAGACTAGATTTAATTCGATTTCCATATGGATTTGATGTTGATATCGCTTATCAATTGAGAAAAATAAAGCAAGATACTATAGAAGAAATGCAAAGAAATTTTTTTAGTGTAGAGGAAAATTTGTTGGCCAAAAGACAAAAACTAAAAGCTAAAAGAAGAGTGATCATTAAAGAAGAACCTTCTTCTTCATTAGATGCAAAAATGGACACTTTAGTGCAAACTACATAAAGGATGATGGAAAGAATCAATTTGGCAGATAGAGCTCCACCAAGAGAACGAAAAGGGGGTCCTCAGATTAGGAATCCAAATTTTAAAAGGAACCAACCCCAAATTAAACAAAGATAGCAAAGAACCCCAACATATCAACAACAAATTAGACCTCCTTTCTAGGAAAATTATGTAGAGGAAGAAAATGAGGCAGCAGATGAGCCAGAAGAGAATCAAATTAATCTTTTTGGTGAAGTGGAAATAAATGATGTTTTATTGACCAAAGAGGAACAAGATCTATTCTTTCTAGAACAAAAATATGTTATGCCTATAGAATCAAAGGATTACAAAAAGGGTTATCAAAATGCTATTATGGAAGTACACAAATATTATAATCTGAGAAATAAGAAAGTTAGAGAGAATCCTCCTAAAAAGATGCAAACAGATGCACCTTCTACAAGTCAAACAAGGGTTGATCCTCCAAAAGAAACCCCTCAAAAACAATATACAACTCAAAAAGAGGTAGAAAAGCCTCAACCTTCTTTCAACATTGACAATGAGTTATCAAAAGTTAAAATTTTTGTTCCTCTAATTGAATTGGTGAAAAATGATATGTATAAAAGTCACGTTATAAAAGAACTAAAAATAGAAGAGGGCACAGATACTGTGAAATTAAGTGATGATTATCCTAAATTTTTATTTGGACTTGATGTTGAAGGAAAGTCACAAGATGGTATTGTGCTACCATTTTATGTTAGCCTTAACATTCATGATTTCATTTTACACAATGTCATGATGGATTCTGGTGCTTCACATAATCTCATGCCCAAAGTGATTATGGAGAAACTTGGATTAGATATAACTAGTCCATATAAAGACCTTTTCTCTTTTGATTCAAGCAGGGTAAGATGCTTAGGTTTAATCAAGGATTTATATGTAACCCTTTCTCAAATCCCAACAAAAAGTGTAGTCATGGATATTTTTGTGGCTGATATACCCCCTAAATATGGAATGCTCTTGTCAAGGTCCTGGGGATAAAAGTTGTAGGGTACCTTGCACATGGACATGGCAAATGCAACTATACCTCTCTTTGGTCAACAAATGAGGTTGTATAGGGAAATTCCGATGAAATATATGGTAAGAAGCTAGGAAAAACCAAATTACCTACTGTATTTTGTGCATTCAGATATGGATTCATTTATTTTGTATAATGATATATCTTTAGAGGAAGAAGTGTCAGATATGGAAAATCAATGAAGCAAAAGATAAGATGTGAAGTTAAACACTGAAACAGAACATGATAAGGATCAAAGACTTTGGCATCTAGATTTTGATGGGGCATTCAATAAAGAAGAAGCAGGGGCTGGTGTATGGATTTTAGACACAAATACAAGTATATCAAAGACATATTTCTACAAGCTCAATTTCCATTGTACCAACAATGTAGCTGAGTATGAGGCACTTATTCTAGGGTTGTAGTTACTGAAGAGATCATGAGCTGAAATAATTTCAATTCATGGTGATTCAAAACTCATCATAAATCAAATCAAAGGTGAATATTCAACTAACCATTCTAGGTTGAGGGCATACATAAATGTTGTCTTAGATTTTTTGCAGTGTTTTCGAGAGTATCAAATGTCTTTGATTCCTGGAAATAAAAATGTCTTTGCTAATGCATTGGATACCTCATCAAGTACATGTAAGATCCATTTACACCCAAATAAAAAATACGAAATTGAGGTGAAACATAGACCTGCTGTCCCAGATAACATAAGGTATTGGAAAGTGTTTGACAATGAGAAATAGATAGAAATTTTTTTACAGTTAAAGGGAGACTTTGAAAATTTTCTTATTGATATAGAAAATACTATTAAATATGATGGAAAACAAATTGTTTTGGATCAAACCAATGAGACTATTGATATAGATGAAACAAAACTTGAAGTATTACAGTTAAAATATAATTTAATACCAAGAGGTCCGATACCACTTGAAGAACTATTTGATTTCAATGTTGTGGCTCAAAAACCGAAGATGCAACCTGTGGGAGCCGAAGTTGATGATTGTAACATAGGGACTGAAGATAATCCAAAGATTGTGAATATTTCTAAGTCTTTACCTCCTGAAGAAAAACATAAATACATTTATTTATTGAAAAAATACAATGATGTTTTTGCATGGGACTACAAATATTTAAAGGCCTATGATACCAACATAATTCAACATACTATTCCCATCAAAGAGGACCATAAACCTTTCAAACAAAAATTAAGAATGATGAATCTTGTTATGTTACCTTTAATTGAAAAAGAGGTAAGGAAACTTTTTGATGCCAAGATTATTGTACCTTTGATATTTTCTAAATGGCTATCAAATGTAGTACCAATGGGGAAAAAGAATGGAGAAATAAGATTATGTGTGGATTTTCGAAACCTTAATAAATTCATGCTCAAAGATAATTACCTTTTACTGAAAATGGATCATGTGCTACAAAGAGTAGTTGGTTCTATCAAAATTTCATTTCTTGATGGTTTTGCGGGTTACAACCAAATTTTAGTGCTCTAGATGATCAAGACAAAACAACCTTCATAACACCATGGGGAACTTTCATGTATGTGAAGATGTATGTAGGATAAACTTTTTAGAGAGCAATGGATATTGCATTTGTAGATGAAAAGGACAGAGTTATTGTGATATATCTAGATGAAATCACTATGTTTTCCAAAACTGATGAAGATCATTTGTTTCATTTAAAAATAGTTTTTGAGAAATGTAGGAAATTTGGTATTACCTTGAATCCTAAAAAGTCTATGTTTGGTCTAGAAGAAGGTAAATTGATAGGTCATATAATTTCCAAAGATGGTATCTGAATTGACCCAAGTAGAATTGTAGTTGTCATAAAAATTGATCCCCCAAGGAAAAAAATGAAGTACAATCTTTCATTGGTAGAATTAATTTTATGAGGAGGTCTATCCCAAATCTAGCTGAAATTTTAAGAGATATCACCAACATGTTGAGAAATGACAATGAAATAAAATGGAATGATGAAGCTAAAAGATGATTCAGTGAAGTAAAACCATCCTTGACCCGTGCTCCTGTTTTGATTAGCCCTGATTACACTAAAGATTTCATTATCTTTTCCTTTGCTTCAGAACATACTATTGATGTAGTATTATTACAAAACAACAAGGAAGGACATGAGCAACCTATAAATTTTTCAACAGAGGATTAAGAGATGCTTATTTGAAACATAATATCATGGAAAATCAAGCTTTTTCTTTAGTAAATGCCTTGAAATATTTTAGAGTGTATATATTACATTCTCACATAATTGCTTTTGTTCCAAGTGTAGTAGTAAAGGACATCCTTACTCAAATTGATCCAGATGGGAAAAGAGGTAAATGGATAGCAGTAATTTTGGAGTATGAGATTGAAATAAATCCCACAAAAACTTATCAAAGGTCAAGGATTATCCAATTTAATGGATGAATCAAATTTTCATGCATTAGAAATCAATTTTTTAGCTTCTTTTGATGGAGAGGAGGAGCTAGTGACTCCAATGTATCAGAAAATTTTGTTACTTCTCCCTGGTATATAGATGTTGCTTATGTTTTGTAGAATTTACAAGTTCCACCTGGTTTGACAAAATCCAAGGCAAGATTTCTGAGACTAAAAGTTGTAAAGTTCTGCATTTTAGATCAAGCTTTGTATTGGAAGGATTCTAGAGGATTTTTATTAAATTGTTTGCTGAAAGATGAAGTAGATAAGATAATGGAAGATTTTCATAAAGGTGAATGTGGAGGACATCTTTACTAGAAAACCACGATAAACAAAATCCTAAGAGCTAGTTTTTAATGGCCTACTTTGTTTGCTGATATTCATAAAAAGGTTTCAACTTGTGATCAATGTCAAATTTTTGAAGGCAAGAGAAAACTCTTACCTTTTCCTTTGAAGCCTATTTTAGTAGAGGTGTCTTTCCAACAACGGGGTTTAGATTTTATAGGAGAAATTCATCCAAGTTATTCGACTCAACATAAATGTATTCTAACAGCGACTGATTACTTCACCAAATGAAATTAAGTTGTTCCAACTAGGTAGGCTACAAATTCAGTAATCATTTAATGCATGGAAGGGAATATTCTTTGTAGATTTTTATGTCCCCATAAAATCATCACAGACAATTTTGTTTCCTTTAAATCTAGAAAGATGGCTGATTTCTGTAACAAATATCATATAGTATTAGGACATTCTACTTCCTATTATCCTCAGGGAAATGGGTTAGCATAATCTTCTAATAAGAGCCTAGTCAACGTCATAAAGAAGTTGTTGCAAGAAAACAAGAAATCCTAACACAAGAAAACGATAAATGCTTTATGGGCTGATAGGATAAGCACAAAGAAGTAAATTGGAATGTATCCTTTCCAATTGTTTTATGGAATAGATGTAGTTTTTCCTACTTCCCTAGGAATTCCAGTACTAAAATTGTTGCGGGAAATAGAAGCATAAACTAAAGATGCACAAAGAAGGATCAACCAAATGATACATTTGCAATAGACTAGAGAAGAAGTGTACAACAATACATAAATAATTTAGGATAAAATCAAAATAATTCATGATAGGAGAGTCAAAGTAGATGATGTTCAGCTCAATGACCTTGTTTTAAAATGGGATGCCATAAATGAGGAGAAGGGAAAACATGGAAAGTTTGACAGTTTATGGAAAGACCCTTACAAGATTGGAGATTTTTTTGGAACCAATGCATTTCTATGAGAAGATCTGATTGGAGAAACACTACCAGGAGGACATGTTAATGGCAGGTTGCTCAAGCACTACTTCAGCAAAGTTCAGATGATTACAAAAAATAACATTGTATATATCATTTTATTATCTCAAGTACTGCAAGTGTGGGTGGCTTTAATTAGAAATTGAAGCCCAGAGTGAAGGCCCTAAGTTACAAATGCATTGCCACCATATGTATGATTTTTTCATTTTAAACATGTTAATCCCAGTTGTTTAATGATAAAATAAGTGCCCAATGGAGAAGGTTATTGATCTACAGTGTTCTTAACACCTCACAGGGAGGATGTCATCCCCATTGGAGCCACTATTAGGGTCATATAAATATAGTAGTCCAGTATGGTTACTTAGCCATTTATCCATAGGGATATTGCAAAAAACAAATTTCATTTTAAATTGTTTAGCCAATAAAAATAAAAAAATAGAAAAAGAAAGAAAAAATATAAAATATAAAAATAAAAATTAAAGGGGGAAAAAAGAAAAATAAATAAAAAATATAAAAAAACCCCGTATGGTGTGCTAGTCTAAATGCCGACAAACTTTTGCTTTATTAAAATTTTCAATTTAAATAATTTGGAAATGACATGAAATTATGTTTTATTATTTTTCATAAATTATTTTCATGTACCGATGACTACAATTATCCTTACCTGGATCAATGGCGGAGGACAACTTTCGGACCACGCCCCCGACCCTTTGGGACTTAATGGAGGGGGAAGACGGGGGGGGGAGGGTGTTTTGGAGAATTTGGTATCTACGGATAAATACTAATTCCCTAGATAATTAGTTGTATCTAGAGCAATAGTTTAAAGTGTTTTAATCTTTTCCAATAAGCAATAGATAAGATGAGGAGGTAAGAAGACTTACTTGTAGTTACGATTTCCTCTTATCTCCCTTGTATCGATCTTGTCACTCCTTCCCATACTTTATACGCTTGAGAATTACCTATAAACACAATAGAAAACAAAGAATCAATCAAAACACACAATCTACTGAATATAAGTGAAAGGAATCAGATAGAATTAACACATATAAGCATTATGAAACAATACAAACATATGGGAGAAAGGTTCAAACACTTTATTAGATAAAATAAGGAATTACAACCATTGGTGTCTAATTCAAAGCCATTCCTCTAGCTTGGATCCCATCCACATCACATCAAAATCATGACAAACTTGTAGCATTACAATACTTGCTTCAAAGCCAAATCTCATAGCAACATTATCTCCTTATAATTCAACATAATTGAGCCCTTGATCACTTAGATGAGTGGTCAATTTATAAGAAGATGAAGGAGGTTTTGTCATAAATTATGGCATTGAATGGCCTTCCATACTTAGAATTAGTTCCATGGAGAAAGGGATGAGAGGATAGGATGCACCCTAACTCATTCCTCATCCATTTTCGAGCTCATACGAGTTGATAAGTGAGGGAACCTTCTAGATGACTCCAAAAGATAAGAATATTCCCCAAACCCTATGTGAATTTAGCTCATTCTCGCCTAGCATAGGTGAAAGGAAGCCTAAGGGCTCTGCATAGCACCCTAGCAGTGGCCGGGACCTTAGCAGAGTTGTAGGATCACATAGAGGGATTAACCCTTGGTATTCCAGATGTTTCGATCAAGGAGTTACCGATGAGGCTACAACACCACACTATTGGTGTTCCTAGCTGTTGGGTGAGGCTTTTGCGCATGATAGCACAGGTTGTGACATGTTACCATGAGAACCACTAGATCTACTTAGGATATTTTGCATGCATTTTGAGTTTTTTGGGTCATATGAACAAACGTGTCTTGGACACAACATTTGTAAAAACTTTTAAAACACCTATCTATTTACTTTCAGAGTTTTCTATGGTTATATGCAATCCTATTCAACTGATGATGTGAATTCAAAATATTACTTTTACATGTGTCACAAATGTCTATTTATCACATAATTCACCAGAGAATCAATTAATGTGTTAAGATTTATGGAAATATGTTGATATTGAATGTGTTCAAAATGTCTTTCCAAAATACGAACTCTAAGGAACATACTAAAAATTGTTGGATTTCAGATAGTATAGATGTTTTTTAGTTGTAGTACAATGAGTTGCGAGTCTAGCCTAACGATGATTCAACAAATGCCAAGTGAAATGGGATTAGAGAGTAACTCAATCAATGCACTATACTCAGCGATGTTGTTCGTCGATTGGCCAATAAAAATCCCTTGGAAACTCACTAACTCGCCACTTGGAGAAAAAATAACCCATGCTATAGAGGAAAAGTTTTGCATACTATGAATAGCACCATCGACATAATGAACAAAAGGTTACGAAGACTCTGACAACTGCAACAAATGCAAAGTGGATTACTAACCATATAAAAATCTATAAAGTGATTTTTACTACACTTAATCAAGCATAGTAACATTTGAGGTACAACCCGTTTCGGGGTTGCGATAACGGAATCCCATCATAGTCTACTAACTCGTAGGCACCTTTTGTTAGAACACACTTGACAATATAAGGACCCATTCATATTGGTTCAAATTTCCCTGCTCCAAGTTTATCAGCTTCCTGATTGTAAAGCAAGACCAGGTCTTCTTCTGAGAAGATATGAGGCTTGACATTTCTATCATATTTCACCTTAATATGTCTCTTATGTGATTCGTTGGCCAATGCGGCATCATGATGGGTTTCATCCAGATGGATTAATTCCAAGGAACGCGCTTCTTCTTCAGAAGTGTCGAGTAATAGGTCAATCGTGAGTTTGAGCGATGAAATTTCGCATTGTATCGATAAGATTGCTTCCAAACCATACACCAATTGAAAGGGTGTGAATCCAGTTGCATTTTTCATCGAGGTTCGATATGCCCACAAGGCAGAGTACAGGATTAAGTGCGAGTTTCGCTTATGAACCCATATCATTCTTTGCAACATTCGCTTCAGGAATTTGTTGATGGCCTCAACTTGTCCATTCGCTTATGGGTAATAAAGGGTAGAACTATCATGTGACAGTCCTGAATTAGTAGTAAACTCAACCATCATGTGATTGTGAAACTGTGACCCATGATCTGTAACTATGGCTTGTGGTACACCAAACCGGGCAACCACACGGTTAAAAATTAAAAGAGAAACCTTTTCGCCACTATTTTTCAATGTTGGCATCACCTTGACCCATTTTGTAAAATAGTCAATGAAAACTATAATATACCCATTCCCCCCAATCGAGGTGGTGTTACATGTCATAAAGTCAATACCCCATTTGGTGAAAGGGCCAACAATGATGACTGGATGCAATGGTGCAGATGGTAATCTGATTTTTCGGTCATATATCTGGCATGCGTGTCAGCTTCTGACATCAATAATATAATCTTTGAATATAGTTGGCCATAAGTAACTAGCACAGAGAATTCTCTGTGTGGTTGCATATCTGGATAAGTGTCCACCATAGGCACCTAAATGGCAATCATTCAATTCTTTCTCGGCTTCCTCATGTGTGAGGCATCTTTGTAAAATCGTATCAATACCAAGACGGTAAAGAGTATCACCAACGATCGGATAAACTTTGGCTTGGTATCGAATATGTCGTTGTTGCCACATCCTTGGTGATTGCATTGGTTGTGTTGGATACACAAGCCTTGGTTGAACTGGCATTGTTGGTTTCCATTAACAAAATTGAATTCCAAGTTGACCTGAATACTACGAGATATTACCATATGATGGTCCTCCGGGATAGGGAGGATAAGATGAATAAGAATATTGCTCTCCATATGGTGGAAATCTAGTATTTAATGGATACATAGGTCTTTGTTGATCAGATTGCACAACTTGATATTGATATGAAGGATTAAAATGTTGGGTTCCATTAAAGAAGAACCAAGTAAAATTTTGGTTGAGGACATGGGTGATGACCATGTGTTACCGGGAATAGTGTCCACTCAGATGCTACTATTCCCACTAAGATGGGTGGCTATCTTAGAAACAAACAAGTAAAGTCTACTTTCATTTTCTTTTATGAAAATAGACAAGAGGAGAACCAAGAAGACCAACCTTAGTCTTGCGCTTGATTTCCTCTCCTTCTTGATAGAGTTTCGTTGCTTCTTCTGTCTGCCCAGCTTCAAAGAGAACTTGTGGAATCATAGCAACATACTACTATCGAAGAAACAAAGATCTATATTCATAAATAACACAGGACTAGATGTGTGTTAACCATATAAATGCATATATAAACAAGTACACAAGAATATAGAAGAAAACTAGAATAGCTTTATTAAGATGAAAAGTAGCAAGAGGATTACAACCATATGTTCTGACCCAACATCATCCTCCAGCTAGGAAGCCCTTCTTCACCTCAGTCAAAGCTTAGATCACCCAACACTATGAATGTACACCAGAAAACCAACAACACTTCTGTATAAGATACAAAATTCCAGCCTCTAACCCCTGATCTCTAGGATGAGAGATCCATATATAGATTTTTTCAAAGGTGTGAGTCAGCTCTGGGTTTTTGATTAGTGTCCTCTCTCTGATAGTTCTTGGTTCCACTTGGAGATTTCATTGATCTCTTACTCATACTTGAGTGAATTCTGAGAGGCAAGTGTCATATGAGAAGTTTCTAGAAGATTCCTTGATCATCCACTTAGCAAACTGTCTCCGCCACTTGTCTATTCTTGTCCACGCACCCTGTACAAGGACTTTTCAGTATGCATTGCACCTCCCGTGTGTATTAGGTGATATGCATCACACTCTATGTACTGGGCATTCAATATGGTCCAGTTTTGACCATTTCTGAGCAGTTTTTAGTGGAGAACTTCTGGGAGATGATGTAATCAACTGATCTTATTCTTTTAGGTAGTGAAGCAACACTTTTAGGGACTTAGGAGCCCTTAGTTTATGGACATTTATGATGGGGGTTGAAGTGCCCAAAAATTTCTATAACAGTTGCCCCCTAAAGCATGAGGTCGTTAATCTTTTGATGTCGGGTGAAATGCTTTACCATGAGGATCCAAAGTTTTTTTGAGCTGGGAGGTGACCTGTAATAAGATACAATACAATACATTATCTTAACAATTTTTTTTCATGATCTAGCTGAGGCGGGCATTCCCATTCTTAGCTTTATAAATTCATTTTCATGTACATAGGACAGACAATCGTTTGTGTGGAAAACTGATGATTCAGACTCATCATCCTTTGATTTGGATGATCATCTGTTTGGAAATGATGTACATTTGATGTCTTTATATTCCTGAATATATCACAGCTTGGATGGATGAAACTAGATCTGGGGTCTTCAAAAATCGTTCAATCTTCACTCGGAGTACAAGTCGATCCATGTGAAAAATGTTCTGGAGTCGAACATGGAAAGACATCGCGTGATTACCAGCCAATGATGTAAGCTGTTAACAGGCGCGAGAGGAATCACCAATAATGATAATGACCCTCAAGGTACCAAAGTACAATTCACGTGGTGTGAAAAAGGATTTGGTGTCGAACACCACACAAAATATCTCAGTTGAAGGCCATTAATGTAAACCTGTCGCCGAAAGTGAGAAACTTGCCATTGAGGCATGCAAGCTTCAAAGTACTGAAAGGTTGTTCCTAAGTCAACTTCTTGGATAATGAGCTGAGGTCGACAAGAAGTGACCCATCGCAGGAGGGCCTTAATGAATCCCACATCAACGACACGGAACAAAGAAAATGATTTTGGAGGTGAAAACAAACTGATGATATAGGGTTCAGGGTGGCGATCATGAAAGAATGGAGCATGAATGTATTGCAGTGGGTGAGACACAGGTGAATTGTCTGAATGAATTCTCTTGATCATATCGGAGACACTGACGATGGATTGGTACCGTTAACCCCAAAGATGGATGGTGTGACAGACCAATGGTTATGACCATTGAACGGAACAACCCAACCCGGCTTGGATGCGGAAGGAAAGTGTCATGTTCAAGAGCGACTTGCTACCAATAAAGTTTTTCAAGTTTTCTTCCCAATTTTCTCCAGTCATTGCTGACCAGTACCTCTTTATTTTTGTCAAGCTTGAGGAGGATAACATATGCTTGTTCTATAATCCGCCCTTCGGGCAAACCTATCGCTATATTTTAGCGAGCCTAGTGACAGTGAAACTCGTCTCGTCCATTTGGACGAGTTTGTCGCTATTCGGTTTTAACGAGTTTAACGAAAAAGTAACTCGGTCCTTTTTAATTTTAGAGAGTCTGAAAGGGACGAAAAGGAGACTCCAAATATTATTTTTCGTCACATAATCCCTTAAGTTAGAAAAAGCGTAAAATAATACGAAAGGGATGAATTTTTGATAGTTTTAACGAGCCGAACAAGACAAGCGCTCGATCCTTTTGTGTAATAATCCCTCAAGTCCAAAAAGATTAAAATCTAGAGGAGGGATAACAATTCTGATGAATTTAACGAGCTGGAGAGGCTAATCGCTCGACAATCTTTTCATTTTTTACGAGTCAGTTGAAAAGAGCTTAAAGGAGACTCGCTTTTGAGGAACAAGTGATGATTTCGGGTAGCAGCTGATTCCAGGTAAGTTGGAATTTTCCAATCACGGCAGTGTCACAAGGATGGCTAATAGAATCACTCTTCACAGATGTTCCTCGAAGGGGTAAACAATCATATGGGGGTGAATGATGGGCTAAAAACAGAGTGGAGGTGATGATGAGAACACAACCAAGGCTCAAAAGATGGTGATAAGGCATTCACGATGGTTATTTACTGGTTCATTTTTTAATGAGCTTAAACGCTGGGGGAAGCATTTGCTCATGACTTATGTTTATTTTTTAATGAGCTTGAACTATGCGCTAAAACTACTCGTGGCGGGGTTATTTTTTAACGAGCTTGAACCCTGCG
>APFE030036662.1:66635-112767 GCA_000404065.3 Pinus taeda | reverse complement strand
CGACGGTACGTGGGAGCACAAGTCCGTACTGGCACTTGCTGTCTCAGAGTGGAGGAATCACCCAACCAACAATGAAAACAACAGTTACCAGGTTTTACGACGCCATAATACGTCTCTAGCCTAGACCTCTAGATATTGCGCGTTAAGTTCCAAAGCGTTGTTAGATTCATTAAATTTATTTTAAGCTGATCTTGCTTAACAATTTGCCTTTCAGGTTCACCTTGTGATGTGTATATAATTCCTAAAATGCAGTCTAAGATGATAAACAAACGTTTAATCTTCTTTCAGCAATGAAAATCCTAGCTACTAAGGGAAGAAAGTCAAGAATCTTTTCTTCACAGAGCACAGAGCACACGCTAAATGCACAGTCCTAAATCAAACAAAGAAATCAAAATGAAAATGCACATGCATGTATTTGTTTTAAGCCCTTCTTAATGTATGAATAATGTTAAGAAAGCTATGTGCAAAATTGAATTACTTTTAAAGCGACAGTACTCAACAAAATTCTTTTTCAAAATGAAGTGAAAGCAAGAGAGACACTTTGCGATTTTGAAATGGAAATTGCTTTTCGACACTTTAAAACTACTAATTGAAATCCTATGCAATAGTAACTATATAATCTACTATCAAGAACAATGGGATTGTTTTCTAAGACTGAAAATGACAGCTACGACACTTTCAGATCTAGAGACGACAGTTCGACTATGCTACTTTTTTTGCAAAAGAGAATTGAAAACGACGCACAATACATAAAATCATTTACAATTCTTTGCACTAAGGAGGCGGAAAAATGAAAGAGAAGGGGGTTTTCACAGAAGTACACTGACTACAGACAGTAAAAATCCTGAAAAGGATTGAAAACAGTGAGAAAAAACCACAGTCTAAGGGTAAAGTTAACCCTCCCTGACCATCGCACCTGTTACACAGTGAAATCAGTATGCAGCGCACTTACTACAGTTGGGAAGTGCGATGCATACAAACTGCCTTGAAGGCAGGGTGAGATGGTACCAGTGCGAGACTTTAAATAGGTTTTCACTCACAATTTGCAATCTAGTTTAGGTGTTTAGGCCGAGTAAGTAAAGATCAGTGTATGTAAAACATAGGGGCGATATAAAGAGGTTACTAGAGCCACCGCTTAGGGTAATTAGATTGCTTGCAGATCCATTATTTAATTCATAAATAAAATCCAAAGATAGACTGAATCAACATTGATCTACTTTGCATTTGTATAACAAATGTAGTTCAAAGGCTAACTGGCTTGACTTCAGGCTCTGTCTGTAAGTTTATAAAAGAAACAAGGATAGATAGGCTAACAAGTAATCTAGTTGCTCCCCAGCGGAGTAGCCATTTTGTTACCGGGAATAGTGTCCACTTGGATGCTGCTATTCCCACTAAGATGGGTGGCTATCTTAGAAACAAACAAGTAAAGTCTACTTTTGTTTTCTTTTATGAAAATAGACAAGAGGAGAACCAACAAGACCAACCTTAGTCTTGCGCTTGATTTCCTCTCCTTCTTGATAGAGTTTCGCCGCTTCTTCTGTCTGCCCAGCTTCAAAGAGAACCTATGGAATCACAAAAACATACTACTATCGAAGAAACAAATATCTATATTCATGAATAACACAGGACTAGATGTGTGTTAACCATATAAATGCATATATAAACAAGTACACAAGAATATAGAAGAAAAATAGAATAGCTTTATTAAGATGAAAAATAGCAAGAGGATTACAACCATATGTTCTGACCTAGCATCATCCTCTAGCTAGGAAGCCCTTCTTCACCTCAAGCAAAGGTTAGATCACCCAACACTATGAATGTACACCAGAAAACAAACAACACTTCTCTATAAGATACAAAATTCCAGCCTTTAACCCCTGATCTCTGGGATGAGAGATCCATATATATATTTTTGCAAAGGTATGAGTCAGCTCTGGGTTTTTGATTAGTGTCCTCTCTCTGATATTTCTTGATTCCACTTGGAGATTTAATTGATCTCTTACTCATCCTTGAGAAAATTCTGAGAGGCAAGTGTCATATGAGAAGTTTCTAGAAGATTCCTTGATCATCCACTTAGCAAACTGTCTCTGCCACTTGTCTATTCTTGTCCATCGCACCCTGTAGAAGGACTTTTCAGTATGCATCACACCTCGCGTGTGTATTAGGTGATATGCATCGCACTCTCTGCATTGGGCATTCAGTATGGTCTAGTTTTGACCATTTTTGAGCAGTTTTTAGTGGAGAACTTCTGGGAGATGATGTAATCAGCTGACCTTGTTCTTTTAGGCAGTGAAGCAACACTTTTATGGAATTAGGAGCCCTTAGCTTATGGACATTTATTATTGGGGTTGAAGTGCCCAAAAATGTCTATAACACCATGGTGTAGACGCTGTTAGATCCCTATACCAATAGGTTTCATTTTTCATGATTGACTGGGGAAGTGCCAAATATGTTCATCCTTTTTATACTGCAAAGGTTCCATATGTTGATCAATCTTTAGACTGCATAGGTGGTTAACTCTTGCCACCATTGATGATTAACCAGATAGCTTAATCCTGGCTAGATCATGTTTGAATTTCACTTGTCTAAGAATAGAGAATGAAGGTCTGCACAAACAGTTTAAGCTTGGCAGGCCAATAGTTAGGTAGAGAAGCAAAGGGTCTCAAGAACTTAATCTGAGCCCTGGAAGAAATAAGGGTAGACTTAGATAGGAGGGCAGCCAAAAGAAAAGAGAAGAATCAGGGTTTTCCAGTTCAAGTGCACCCAATGAGAATGAAGAAAAATACTAGGTATACTAGGTTGGGTAGGCAGTTTTGAGGGTACAAAGGCATGGTTTGTGAGCAATTGGCTCTTTAGAATGACTTGCCATCTCATAACATCATGGGGTACCATGGCAAGGTGGCTACAGATCAAATGGAGCATGACTAATTCCCCTCCTCATCTTCCCAAAGAAACATTTACTAACACTCTCCCCAAAGGGTAAAGAGATCTGCTCATTACCTTTAACCCCTTTAGCCTACTTCATCCCATGGCAAAGCTAAGTAAGAAGATGTTTTACCTAGGCAAAACAAGCCACATTTCTTGTGTAAAAGTCTTTATTTTATCTTGCCAAAGTTTCCTAAAAACTTCACCATTTGTCATTCTTTCCTCTCCCCTTGGCCTAAATTTTCACTCTATAATACTTAGCCTAAGCCATACAAACCCCTGCCCCACAATCATATTAACCTACTAACCTTATTATATAACTCCTATGAATAGCTTCCCCCTCCCTAGTATATAAATACATAGAAAACCCCAAAAAATAAGTACCCCCACCCTTGGCTAACTATAGCCATATTTTACATTTTTGTTTAGGGAGTTATTGGCCCACCAGGGGCCAATAGCAACCCTCCACACGCCCATCGGAATTTATATAGCCTTTGGCTAAATAAATAGCCTAAACCCGCAATTTTTTCCTGAAAAACCCACTTTGCCTAAGTCCACAGATACACAGAAAAACATTACAAAACATAAAAAAATTAACGTGGGTCCACCATCGTTAAAGACCCGCTAGCTCAATCGCCCGCTAGCCGTCCGATCGCTGCTCCCAGATCTGACGGTAGTCGGTGATTTCGGAAGCCCCAACCTATCGAAGAATAGCGTATGGGGGATGGGCGGTATTTTTTCCAAACGCAAGACACATGTCAAGTGCTCAGTGTGTTCGGAGCCCCCTCCCCCGAAACCACTTCCCCCCAAAAGTGGTGCGATATTACCGCTTACCACTTGCTCCCTCCCTGCTGATGTCATGCTCATGTCACCTGATGACATCATCCACCACGTCACTCGCCATGTCAGCATCCGTACCCATTAAATGACAAAATGTCGTCATGCTGATGTCATTCCAAAAAAGTGCCCATAACCTACCAAAGTCAAAATTTGCAAGTAAAAAGGGTAAATGTGATGTTTTTTCACCATTTGTTTTTTGTTTTCTCCACGTGCTTGTACATGAAAATTACGTCGAAAACACCATTTTCGACCGTCCAAATCCGCCAACCAGCAAGCACTGTGCCCAACTCGGCCCCTCGACCCACTTGGTCGCCTGCAAGTCGCCCATTTCACCGGGAATATAGGTATTTACCATCAATTCACTCCCGACCCTGTTTTCCATTAGTTTCTCTGTAAAATTAGCACCAACACCCACAATTTAAAGGAGAAAACACTGTGTTGCTCTCCACAAATCCTCCATAAGCCTCTGAGGTGCCAAATTCACTGAAAATCCATACAGTCATCTGAAATTGAGCTCGTCCGGCCCTATAAAATCCCCAAAGAACCTCCCAGGCCATCTTTTGCCCACAATTAAAGTCCACTATGCCAAAAATCCCACTGCTCCTGCTTCCCCAGCTGATATCACTCCAACAGAACCAAATTCAAGCCAACAAACCAGTTATGACTGTGAAAATCCTGGGTAAATCCTTAAAGTCATCCTCCTGCTCATTTTTTTCTTGCACAGAGCCAGAAGTTCCAATTCTAAAAGCAATACAGCTAAGCCATGGGAGGTCCAGTGGCCTTAAACATCACCCCCCTCAATTCACCCCACAAAGAGTTAGAACATTTTCCCTTGGCTGATAAAGATTACCTAATCCAAGACCTTGAAGGTTTCCAAAACCATCTTCAAGCAGTTTGTGAGCTCAGAAATAGTTACTTGAATCAAGAGGATGTATGTCGTATTTGGGAATCAAACTTGCCCAGATACTACCTTCCCTCTTTGAAAATCTTCCCTGAGATCATCCACCTCTGTTTTGAGAACTACGAGCCAACAAACAGAGCAGTTAAAAGTCCGTCTGGGACTACTCTTTTCTATATCACTCCTGATTCTATCAACCAGATGTCGAACTTTAAACCAACACACCTCTAGTTTCCTCTTACCATGAAGTACTTGTTGGATGAAGGTCCCAAACTCTCCAGCACAAAAATAACCAGAATTGTCAAAGTGTTCATGAGGGCAGATAGCCAGCCCCAACACCCACCTCCTTTTCACTATGCCTCCTTCACTGAAATGGGTAGGTTAGTGGTTGATATGATATCTTTTGTGTTGGGGTTCAAGACAAGTGAGCACATTGATGAAACCATACTGGTTATGCTGTCTATTTTTACCCCAGGGCAGCCCCCTGCTATCAAGTACAATTATGCCAAGTTTATTGCCAATAAGATGCATGACCAATTGTTAAGGCTGGACAGGGAGGGAATCTTCAAATATTCTTCCTATATATATCATCTATTTTTATATTTCCAGCCATATATCTTCCAATTCCCCATTAGAAAATTGGACCACAAAGGGGAGAGGAGGTATGTTATTTTTTGGACCCCAATCTTTCATGATATACGCACCTCTCCCTACTCTTATTATGAGTTTATTGATATATTTGTGTACCCTTTCTCTTGCCTCTTGATGAGAACTCCTCCTCCCAGACTGACACATGATATGCAAAAGATACTACAGCTCTCCAAGAACTATAGAATAGGTGACTGGTATTTCTACCAGAATCACACTATTCTCAGGATATATGGCTGTGAGTTGTGGCTACGGGCTGCTCAGATATGTGCCAATGAGACTCTTTGCCTTGGAATATTTTAGGCAATTCATCAACTCAGATCTGAGCCACTTCCATAGCACAAAGAAAAAGGCCCGATTGAAACTCAGAGACCAATTAGGCCCCTTTGTTATGAACAAGAAAGAGGGATGGAAGGATGCTGATGAGCTATTCGGTCAAACATACAGACTCAAGTGAAGCTTTTGGTGGGTACCCTATGACCCATATGGCTTCATCAACGGAAGAAGGATAAAATATAGGCTAGCATCCTATGAACACTGCTGCATCCCTGACATAGAAAAATATGCCAACCAAGATGAGTGGTTAGAGGGCACCCTAGTTGAAGAGTTAACTGAAGAAGAAAAAATGGAACAAACCATGAAAGATTTGGAAAAAACTCTTGACTTGGAATCTTGTGGGCAGGTGTCTTTCAAAAAGCCACAGCCAACTGGGGCGAGCTCATCACCTGCCACAACTGCACAACAGGTTGCCCAGGAAAGGACTACACCAGCAACAGGGACAACAAAGGGCAAGGAGTTGGTAGTGCCAAAACAAGAAATCATGGAAGAGCAGCCTACTACTTCAAAGGAACACAACCAAGGGAAAGCCCCTTCATTACAAACACAAGCACCAGAGCTACCAACACTGCAGACTCATCTTCTTGAGGAGAGAAGCAAGAAAAGGGACCGAGAAGAGACCACACCTGCAAGTGGGTCAACATGTTAGCAAGAGGCCAAGAGGCAAAGAGTAGATCCTCCTTAAGAGGACACTGTGGAAGACATTACTGAAATCCCAAGAGGAGAGAGAGCCGTTAGCCAACGGACTTCTACAAGCTCTCACAGACAAGAAGGAGGGAGATAGCATGGAATGGAAGTCTCCTCCTCAAGGTCACAAGCAAAGAAACCATCAGACATCAAGCAGTCATTCAAGGAGATTAAGGCTCAAAATGAGTCATTAAGAATTCAACTATATGACCAGTTGCTTAAGATGACACCCTCTAAACAGCATAGACTAATGGCAGCCTATGACATCAAGGAGGAGAAAATGATTTTAAGTCATTTCAAGGCCAAAGTTCAGCAACCCCAATCTGCAGCTGACTACATAAGGACCAATCTAGAGGTCCTTGCCAAGGACATTCACCCAATGGATCAAATCGAATTACACAAGCAAACAAGTGAAATGGTCTATGCCACACTGACAGACAAAGCAATGCTGGCCCACCAATTAAAAGAGTCACTGAGTAACACATTTGCTCAATTGGACTTAAAGAAGATCCCTTCTCTAGCCAAAGACAACCGAATAAAGACTCTGGAGGAAATAATTGTTGAGTTGGGACATGATCCCAAGGATGCCAAGGCCACCAAGGTATTGATAAAAAAGAAGGAGGAGGATATTGCTGCCCTTAGAAAGCAGTTGAAGCTGCCTGTCACCATGCATCCCCAGACAACAGAGCTAGCACAAGAAAAGGCAGAAGAGGATTTCATGGATCTATTAATGAGAATGAACCAAAGGCTGGTATAGACAGAGCAAGAGCTGGAGAAAGCATTGCAAAATAAGAAGGGAGAGTCAACCTCCCAGCCACCCCAAAAAACTCCAACAATTGTCTCTGCTTCCCCCATAGACACAACAACAATTCCTCCCACTGAACCACCAGTGACAACAGGTACTGAGACCACAGATGCTATAGCAGCAACAACAACAGAGCCTGAGACCAGCATGAAAATGGAGGAAATGATGAAGGTAGTGAAAGAGCTAGAAGCTCAAATGTCAGAGCTCAGAGAGACAAAAGAAAAACTAACCAAGCTAGAAGTGAGCTATGACAAATCAAAGATGACAGTAGCAGAGAAGACGAGAGAAGTGAAGGCCCTGGAGAACAAGGTGAAAACACTAGAAAAGGATCTCACCTTACATAAACCTCTGGCAGATATTAAAATGATTTTGTGGACTAAAATTGGCCAGTCCATTATTGACCAATGGAGGTCAATTCAAACAATGTATGAGCAAATGGAATTAATAGACAGGGCACAAGAACAAATACAAAGGGCCTGGGCATCATTAGGAAATATGCCTGATCAGGCCAATGCACTTATCCATTTTTTGAACACCAATACCAAGGAACAGTTGGCAGCTTTAGAGATCAATGATAGGACAGGCACCATTTTGACAGTAAAAAAGGTGCTAACGATGAGAACTCTTATACAGACTCTGGAAAGAAGGTGTCAGGAGATGCAGATGGATATTAATACCTTCACAGAGAAATTGACAAACTTGCAGCAAAGGGTTTTACCCAGTCTAGTAACAAGCAATCAAAAGCTGTTATCTCATCAGCAATATGCTCATCGGGTAAACATGTATGTGACAAATCAGACCACTGCATCGTCCAACAGCTCAGAAAAAACAGTACCTCCTTCTGGACAAAGCTTGTATGAAAAATTGGAAGGATTATTTTTCATAGAACATGAAATAAATCATCTATTTAAGGTCAAGCCCAATTTTTACAGATATACTGAAGTTGATGAGATACTAATAAAGATACGAAGACACCAATTGCCCACAGAACACTAGTGGAAAAGTATGCTGGAAGTTTTTCCTAAGTAAATCCGGATCCTTTTTTGCCTATACATCTGGTCAAAGGGCAAGACACGTGGCAGATCTAAATGAAGGAGCTTAGGCCAGGATCATGACACATTAAAGATGAATACAGAGCAAGTAACAGATCAGGACAACGACACAGAAAAGCAAAGCAAAGACATAACTGCCAGCCGAATTCCAGGGTGAAAAAAGTCTAAAATATCTTGTCAGTGAAGCGCCAGCACAGCTACACTAACTCCTGGCTTCATTTCTGCCTTTATTTCTCTGACAAAGTAGCTGAAGGAAGTTATTACTCCTTATCTTATCACTGAGATATTTTGTAGGCTGTCTTTTTGTATAAATACCCCCCAAAGAATGTATTCGGGGTTGGTGATTCTCCCATTTGAACTGCGCTGTAACTCAGATATTGATTAATACAAAGGGCATTGAAATGCATTGCTGTTCGATCTTCTGACTGTGGATGTGATGATATTGGACTCTGCTACAGAATTCCTGTGTCTTTCTTTGGCTCAATAAGTTATTCTAACTATGTTTGGTCTTTTCTATGTTTGCAAGTATCATATATGTTTCATAAGCTTAACAACAGGGAAAAAGAATAGCCCAGAACTTGTTTAAATACACTCTGTGTTCAATTCCTGCTGTTATCTATGTTTTCCTCACAATTAGTTCAAATAGAAATTCTTAAATGCTTCTATCTCTGCTAATTCTCTCATTTTGAACATTCTCAAGGAATTCTTCACTTCTCCTTGAAAGTTTGCAAGCACCTTCCCTCTGCCACTAGGATAAAGGATCCTTGATTGCCCTTTACCCCTTGGCCTACATTCCATCCATCACTGGCTTTGATATTGTTCCAAACTGATTATCTTGCTCTGTAGTATTGCCTTTCATCTCAAAAACACACTTAGTAGTCCACTGCCATAGACTCCATTGCCCAATGGAATTAAACCTATCAGACCTACATCCTACCTCTTCTTGAAATCACCATCCAAATCCATTTAAATACACAACTCTGCACATCATAACTAGCATAAAACTTAGAATAAACAAAGCTAAAACATATAGAGAGAGCCCTCTCTGGATGTAGTTTTGCTAGAAATTGCATCTAAAAGACTAGTTAGTGGTTACCTCGGCTGTATTCCCTTTTCTCAAAAAGTTTTGGGGAACAACCTGAGTGATAACAGAAGCAACCCCTGAGTGGGTTCCAAATAAAGATTGGTAACCAATCGGGATGGAAGATTCACCATATAGGTGCGAATTAGGTGAGGTATAAAACATCGAAGTGGTTACAATAGAAGATTTTGCTGCAGCTGCATTAGATGATATAGTATGGGATTTTAACGGTTGTTCGGCCATAGTTAACTGACCCAAAATTTGTCCTAAAGAATCGACGGGTACTTGAAAATAAGCAGGATCAAATGGAGCAGTAAAATGAGGAGTATGAGGGTAAAGATAAAGCCAAACTCCAAAGTGGAATGGGGTTCCAGGTGTAGAATCTTCTTCCAATTCTCCCTCAACAACAATTAAACTAGGTGGAAGAACTTCAACATCTGGTCTGTAAGATATTTCTGGTGTTTTTGAAGTGGAAGTTTCAGTAGTTACTGATGTATGAGGGGTAACCAGTCGATCATCGTCCGGTAAAGTAACAACTTCTGAATGTTCAACGTCGAAGTCCAGATGTTCGGGTAAAAGAACAACAGTTTCAGAAAGCGATTTCTGAACAACTTTAGGTTCAGATGTAACTTCTATTTGAACTATGATAGGTTTTGGATTAACTTCTGGTTGAACTGATTCAAGTTCAAAATTAATTTCTTGCTGAGCAACTTCAAGTTGATGATCAACTTGTTGTTGAACAACTTCGGTTACTATTTCACTAGGATCAGTGCTAATGTCCTCAGGTAATTGTGAAACTTCTTCTTCAGAAATGGATGTACCAGAAATGGTTGGAGTAACTGGAGTCTCAGTACTTACCGAAATAGATGATTCAGGTAATTTAGATGAAGAACTAGGAGTTCTTGATGTACTTGACTCAATTAAGTGAGACTACTTTGACCGAATAGGTGTAGCTTTGGGTAGAAAAGGTGGTTTGCTCATTGTTCTCCGAAAACAACGGGGTAAGGGTTGATGGTACTCCACGATTGCTGATTAATTTTATTATCAAAAATGAAATAAATGAAAAGGAGTAAACTAGGCAAAAGGTTTACCAAGAAACTGTGAACTGTAGAATACCTCCTGGCGAACCAAGAAGTATGGGCGGACAATCTCCCTGAATGCTATGTTTAATGTAACACAGTGTACAAGGCAGCTGAATCAGTTACTTAAGGATGGATAGAAACCTAGAGTTGTCCTCCCATATATACCCAAAGATACATGGAGGCCCAGTCCATATAAGCGCTGTCTAATGCAAAACCGCACAATGAGAGCATTCCCATATACTTTACGTGCTGTAACATTGCCTTATATACCCGAAGGTATGTGGATGAGCTATGATATACTCACTTACGTGGAATGAGGTATGACACTTGGGATGTATTGCAGGCAAGTTAGTGACAACTGCTTTGTTTTATGGCGCCGAAACACGTCTCTAGCCCAGAACCACTAAATTTTCTCGTTATGGCAATGCTCCATTAGGTAAATTGATGTTAATTTTAAGTTTATCTTGCTTAGGAATTTTCCTTTCAAATTCACCACGTGATGTATTCTGAAATTCCTAGGAATGAAACTATCATGATAAGCATCTTTCCATTCAATTTAATGATGAAAATTGTAGCTACTTAGGGATAGAGCAATCAGATTTATTTCGATCAAAGAGCAAAGAGCACAATATAATGCAATTTCCCTACATTATTCCTATGAGCACACACAAAATTTTTCAATGCAACATGCATGTATTTCTTTTTGATTTCCTTAATGTAAACATGAAAAAAAGGAAATATGCACATGCAAACAATCAAGCTTTCATAAGAACGAAGACTTTTACGACAGTTCTGATTCGAAGGAAGAGAAGCCTTTACGACACTTTCTTTCGAATGAAGATTAATTAACTATATTCTAACTTTGACTATCGATCGATAATGACAAAGAAAACATTAAGAAACACTAATCAATAAAATCAAAGTAGGACTAGACTAGGAGATAAAAAATTATTCTCTGAGACATAACATTCAGTGATCAATCAACAAACAAACAAACAGAGAAAAGTTGGCAAAAACACTTTCCAAAGGTGGGAAAATGACCCTATGGGGGATCAGTAGCATAGAATGGGAGACAGTGCGCTTCAGAGCACTGCCCCTAAGCCAGGGGTTCTCTGCAACACATTGTGTCCCTCACAAGCTTGCGTTGGTGATAGTGAGCCATTTGAAGAGGCAATTTGACATGATTTTGACCAAATTTTCAATGCAAAGAGCTGAATTATAATCTATGAACACAAGTAAGGTCTGCTAGAATGTCCTAGGAGGTGGATAAGCTACTAGGAAAGAGGATCTTCCACAATGGAGTTGCTAATTTGTTTTGGAGAATTTGGTATCTACGGATAAATACTAATTCCCCAAATAAGTAGTTGTATCTAGATCAACAATTTAAAGTGTTTTAACCTTTTCCTATAAGCAATAGATAAGATGAGGAGGTAAGAAGACCTACTTGTAGTTCTGCTTTCCTGTTCTCTCCCTTGTATTGATCCTGTCACTCCTTCTCATACTTAATATGATTGAGAAGTACCTGTAAACATAACAGAAAATAAAGAATCGATCAAAGCACATGATCTATTGAATATAAGTGAAAGGAATAAGATACAATTCACACATATAAGCATTATGGAACAATACAAACACATGGGAGAAAGGTTCAAACACTTTATTAGATAGAAGAAGGAATTACAACCATTTTTGTTTGATTCAAAGCCATTCCTCTAGCTTGGATCCCATCCACATCACATCAAAAGCATGACAAACTTGTAGCATTACAATACTTGCTTCAAAGCCAAATCTCATAGCAGCATTATCTCCTTACAATTCAACATAATCCAGCCCCTAATCACTTAGATGAGTGGTCAATTTATAGGAAGATGAAGGATGTTTTGTCATAAATGGTGGCATTGAATGGCCTGCCATACTTAGAATTAGTTTCATGGAAGAAGGGATGAGAGGAAAGGATGCACCTTAACTCATTCCTCATTTATTTTCGAGCTCATAGGAATTGATAAGTGAGGGAACCTTCTAGATGACTCCAAAAGATAAGAATATTCTGCAAACCCTATGTGAATTTAGCTCATTCTTGCCCAGTGCAGGTGAAAGGAAGCCTAAGTGCTCTGCAGAGCACCTTGGCAGTGGACTCAACTGCTCTGTAGTGCACCTTTACAAGGGCGTACCTACGTTGGTCCCTCTAGAGGCTATTTCTGGATGTCTTCAAGGCACGAAACTATCTGGGAAGGAGGCATTCAAAGGGGTGACTTGTTTAGGGCATGAAGCAACTGAAATTAGGGTTTGATGAGCCCTAACACACTGATCTGGATGATGGGATTGATGTGCCCAAATGGATCTGTAATAGTTGGGGGGGGAGCAGTTTTTAAAAACACCACTCTGACTATGTGCTATGCCATGCCATTTTCAGGGGGTCCCTTCCCGATACAACTTACAACTCCTACCCCGCCTAAAAAATTCCATCTCATATTTCCTTCCACCCTTTTGTCCCCCTCCCCCCACCCCCCCAACACCATTTTCTCATGCCCACCTCTCCTCCATCCCACCATCCACGTCACCTCCCCTCCATGTTAGTTGACTGTTACCATACAAATCACCCACCAAAAGAAAATAAACGTTGAACAATTAATCTCTCCCACCAACGTATACATTCTTGATCAATACCATGCTCCAAAAACCAGTAATAATTCCAATGCAACCCCCACAAATCCCGTTGTAAGAATCTCTCAATAACCCGTAATTTCTCCCTTTCGGCAATTATTTGAATTGTGCAGGTTTACCTTGAAGTTTTGAAGTTTACTAACGCTCTTTGTGACCCATTTCCTTCTGCAATTTCAGTCAAGTAACAATTAGGGTAACATTTTTCCTTGAGTGTTCCTTTGAAATTAAAAATGTCATCGCATAAGGGAAAAGGGAAGATGCCCAAGGAAAACCCGATGATCCCCCCTATCCTAGATTTCGATAGGACTCCCTTGATTGATACCCATTACAAGATAGATGAAACCCAGTGCGAATTTGATCTATATGAGATCCACAATTGGGAAAAACCAAAATATATAGACTAGAGTGATGAATTAAGTAACTGGGAATCGTTTTTTCCCCAATTTACCTTTCCTTAAACCCATATTTTCCTAGAATTTTCTACCGGGTGTAATCTCAGATACCTTCCTAGCCAGAAAGAAGTAATTGCCCAAAACAATGAAGTATTGTTTTCCATTTCCCCATAAAGCATTTTTCAAGCCCTACAGATAAATCCTCATGCCTCTTTGAACTTATTTTCCATTGATGCACTCATGGAAATATATGAAAAGCTTACTTTTCGCCAGTGAGCTCATATTTTCAAATGTTTTTTGCCTGAGAATTCTGAAATTGTCAAGATCAAACCCCCCGTAATATGCTTCTATCTTCCCATAGATGTCAAAACAAGTCATTTCTATGGTTACTTGTTTATTAGGCTATCATACAGACCAGTGGGTAGATGAAGTAGTGTTATGGTTCTTATTAGTATTAGTAGTTGTTCAGAAGCGTTCAGTTCTTTTCAATTACAGTAAATTCTTATAGGATGTCATACATGACTAGTTTCTAAAGTTTAAAGTTGAAGGTGTGTTCAAACACCAATTAGTTTTAGTATATCTGTTGTTATTTTACCGGGAAGACAAGTTCCATTTTCAATTGTAGAAGATGGATGACTAGGGGAATCCATTATCAGTTATTCATTGGACTTATTTAGTCAGAAGAAGTTCAAAAGATTATTCATTCACTAATTTTGTGGATAAGTTTCTACATACATCCGTATGTCTACTCTGTAATGATGTCATACCAGGAATTTCACCATAGATCAAGAAGGTTTGCATATTTCAGAGCAATCAAAGTTGGAGACTAGTATTTCTACCAAAAATATATAGAAATCAAAATCAATGGGTGTGAACTTCCTCCCTATAAATTACCAAAGTTTGTTCTATTAAGAGTCCTTGCTTTGAAATATTCTAGACAAATGTTGAATATGGATGAATTACAATTTGTCTCAAACAAGAAGAAAACACAATTTAAATTAAAGGCCAATGTAGGGCCCTATATTGTAAATACCAGAGAAACAACAAAGGAAGTGGAGGGAATCTTAAAGTAGATGAAATTCAAACCAAGCTTCACATGGTCTTATAATCCCTTATGGACAGTTTCAAAGCTAAGGGTATAACAAAAGAGCACTCCATATGTACATACACCTAGGCCATCGATAGAGAAACATGCTAATCAAGAGCAATGGACAGAAAACACTTTGTAGGAGGGCAAAGAGAATTTAGTCAGTCAATCATCTCTACAAACTCCTATCCCAAAAGAAAAATAAATCAAGAGACCAAGGGACAGTATGTTCCCTACAGATTCAAAAAATCAGGCTGCAAATTTTCGTTGTGTTGAAGAGAATAAATAAGGATCCAAAGACCACTACTAAGTTTCACAGTAAGACTGATCCCCAAGTAATAATTATTCGAAAAGGATCCTCAGAAGAAAAGGATTCACAGGACGAATCCATTCACATATGTTGAGGAGACAATTAATTCTCATATATCTTCTACCTCTCAAATTTTAACAAAACAGAGTATTTTTACAATGTATATGGAGATCATGTTGAAGAATGAAGATTTAAAGGCTTAAACATATTCTAAGTTTTGGAAGCAAAATTCCACCACCCAACACAAATTTCTATCTGCATTTGAATCAGAAAAAGGGCAGTTCCAAATGGCCTTTTTGGAACCCACAGTGCCATCCCCTAGAAGTGTTAAAGATTATAAGGCCTCAACATTTGATGTTGATAGCAAGAAGGTTCATGTAATCGATCAAATCAATTTTCATAAGCAAGTAGGAGAAATGATTTACTGAATAGTGACCAGCTCATCCATGGTTGCTTCTAAGTTGCACACCTCTTTAAATAATATGCGCTCACAATTGAAGATTGAAATAATGTCTTCTCTGGCAAATGACACTATGACTACAACTTTAGAATATTTAATTATCAAACTAGGATATGATCCTAGTGATGTCATGGCAGATGTGGAGACAATTAAGAATAAAAATGAAGATATTCAAGCCCTCAGGAAACAAATTAAGCTCCCAACTATATAACACTCTCAAGCCAAGGAAGTGACTAATCTGGGGATGGAGAAAGAAAAAAAATTCAAAATAGTAGTGGAACAGAATGTTCAGATATAGAAAATGGAATAGGACATGGAAACACTATTGAAAGAAAAGGAGAAATTAGAAGCAACAGGTACATCTATAGTAGGTACACGAACACAATAAGAAGAACAACAAAAAACACAAGCATCAACCTTAGATTCTTTAAACAATATAGCTCAAGATTTAGGAGAATTATCATTACAAATAAGGAAATGAAGAAGTTAACATCAGAACTCACCAAGATGGACTGAAGAACAAGATCAAAGAAGACAATGCATACTTGGCAAAGGTACAAAATAATTTCAAACTAATTCAACATATTCAAAAGTATGAGGACCAATCCCTCATAATTTAGATGTTAGTAGAAGCCAAACACAACATTTGGCACAATATCAATGCAAATGTTATAGAATTGTGGCCATCCATTCAAATTAGTTTTGAACAAGAAGAACTAGTACAAAGAGTTAAAGCAACAATTGAAAAGACAAAAGTTGATATTGAGCACTAGCCAACATAAGCACATAAAATTATAAGGATGTTAAACTCCAATACTAGAGATGAGATTGAATACCTCAATATTCAAGACAGGACATAGACAGTAATGGAAGTCGAAAGAGTATTGACGAAGAAAATCCTTATGGTGCAGTTAGAAAATAAGTGCAAAGAATTGGAGCTACAGGTCAAAAGATTTAGCATAAACTTTTCTTTGCTAAATGGGAAAGGACTTCCAACTCTAAGAAATTATAATGGAAAATTGATTCCATTAGAAAATCATTAGGATCAATTATGCAACATATCTATAGATGCATCAAAATTTGCAAAGTGAAAAGAAACTATCAGTGGAGAAGTTATCATGGAGGCCATACAACATGATCTTTTTATTCAACATCAAAATTCATTATCTATTTTTGAATAAGCCAACTTTTGAGACATACATAGAGGTAGATGAAAGATTTAGAAACATGTTTTTTCTGTCCCAGGTGAAGAGCGATGGGACCAATTATTTGAGTTGGTCGAATGAGCACAAACAAAAAACCTACAATTTTGGCAACAAGACAAACAGAAGGGGTGAGAAAATAGATATAGTTAGCAACAAACCTCCTTCAAATATTCAACATAAAAGTTGACTTTGTCCAAATTTCTATTACTTATTACTATTTTATAAATATCTACATGTTTTTAGTAGATATTATTTTGTAATGAGTTTTATTTGAAGTCCAAATTTATTCGAGACAAAGTCTATAAATATTTTGTAATAAGACATAGAAAGGGCTCGATTATGTATGAAGAAAAGAGATCTACCTTGATGTAGGCTGTGGATTGTACTCAAAGTAATCAATTTTCAGAAATACAGAGGCAATTTTGTTCCAGGATTCTTGTGTCAAACAAATGGCGATGTTTTTCTCATGTTAAATTTTTCTTTTTCTCAGTTTCCATATGGATTTTTATCCTAATTGTTGCAAGAAGATTAAGAGTTGAATTTGCTTAAGTGTACTTTTCTATGGATTGTTTTAAACAATCTTAATGTTCTCCTCATGAGATTAAATAAAAAATTCATTTAAATATGATTTATATTTAATCAATCATCTACTTTTTTATCGCATCCACACCATAAATATCTTAAGATCCAAGTGTTTGCTTACCTTGCCCTATTACAACACTTTGTCAATTTGTAATTGATTACCCCAAATTTTTATGAATCCATGCCCGATGGACTTTTCTAGCATTTTTCAACCAAAATTTTGGAAAAATCACCTCAAAATTCAATACCTAACCGAAAATATTTAAAAGCAGAAATTAAATCATACATAGAGAGCCCTCATTGAAGTTGGAAGGGCTAGATCCCAACTTTAAAATTGGTTTGTGTTTACCTTTGTAGTTTTCTTCCTTAGCCTAGGAAAATTATAAAGTGTTAACAATCAGGAAGGATCGATTGGTTCATCCTTATCCTCGGGCCGTACTCTACTGTAGGCCCGAGACCCTATCCTTGGCTCCTTCTTTAGTTTCCACGTTGTCTTGCTCAAACAATGCAACTTCATTCCATTTGACGTTGCTCCATTTAGTTGTTTCCTTGCTTTTTTCAATCATGCATATATTTATATTGCACAAGGGCTTCTTTGTGTGGTTCATCTTCAAATCCTCATTACAAGCTAATTTTTTTGGGCCGACACTTGTTCTACTCCACTGGGTGCCATTTTTTTCTAGTCAACTTGTCCATGCCCTCAGATTGCACATCTCGTCTCGGCCAATGCCCTTGGATCATCTCATCTTAATCAACCTCAGCTCATTCCTTGTTTTCCAACTCCCTCAACTCATATTGCCTTGTGTGCCTTTCATTCATCTCACCTAAGTCATCTCGATCAACGCTGTTAGGTGCAAGAATTGCGGTTAGGCAGATTACTTCAACACTTAATTGCCAACCTGGGGATTTCATAAAATTAGAGACGAAGCACAGGAAATGCCAGAAGCGATATGAACTTTTCCAAACTCTTTTTCTACTTCCTTAATTGTAATCTTGCAGAATAAAAAAGAAAAGATCACTTGACAATTTACACCAAAGATATTCTAGTGCTGGAATGTGAAAGAAAGTACTTTTGTAGGAAAGTAAATGAAAGGAATTCACAAACTTCTTGCAAAAAATATTTGACAAATGAAATTGTAAATCTATGTTTATCTTTAGTATAGTTGTGTGCCAGGTTAATAATTGGACCCTTGAAGATATATGAATTCTTATAGATATTTCTCCTTGCACTAAGCTATTATTACTATACTTTTACAATGTGCTTGCACTAGTACCATAACAAAGTTTAGGTGATGGAAGTATATTTTACACATGTACTGAAGATTTATGTCTTCATGCAAGAGCTCTAAGCCTCAGGACTAGAGCCCTTTATTCTTGTATCAGGAGATCGATTCCTGTACCAGGGTAGGGTTTCTTGCACCAAGTTTTCCAATCATTCTTATAAGAAAATAAAGAATGTGTTAACCTAGAAAAAGAACTTACAAAGGTGAAAAAAACTTCAAAATAAATTCCTCAAACCAAAAGATGATTCAACCAATCTTAATATCTAAAACAAGAATTAATTTCAAAAGTCAAAGCACACTTTTTCTTTAATCAAGGAACTTCTTTATGTAATCTAAAAAGATCATTTAATTGTGAAAGCAAGGTTCAATCCTGTAATAGTTATTCACGCGAACTGATCTGCATTCACGACCTTCTTAACTCAGAAAGATTATTTTTAAATATGATTACACATAAAGTCTAGTCTTTCCTAAACAACATGAAGTGTAGACATAGACAAGTTTGTCACAACGACGTTTGGTTTGTGATTATCAAAAGTATGTTTAGTTCGAGATATCAATGACACTTCAAAATAGAAGAGCCTCCCTTCAATTCCGAACTTGTATGTTGATCCTTGCTTTCATTGTCTTTGCCTTCCTACTTTGAACCTTTTTGAGTTTTTTGGTCACCTTCTTAAGACATTCATAACACTTCGAGGCCCGATATTTCCATATCTTAACTTGTCTTTTCTGCTCCTTCACCTCCCCTTCCAACTCCATGTTTGCTTGTCTTTTCAATGTACTATGCTCTTTCATAGCTTGGTTTAATACTTCCAAGCCATAAACATGTTGCTTGAGTTCTTCTATATGACTATTCAGATAGAGGGTGGAGTTCTCCACTCTCAATTCCTCGGGCACAGACTTCTCAATAGTCAATTCCAGAAATGTGCCATCATCATCAAGGTCAAACTTATCCTGGACACCTTTTAGTTCCTGCATTGTAATATCATTAAGGGTTTCAACACCTGAAATCTTAATGTTACTAAGGGTCTCAATGCCTTACATTTTTACTCTATCAAGGGTTTTAGTACCTTGTTCATTCTGTTATCACTTAGATGTTTTCCCTAGAAGTTATCAAAGAAGGAATAGTCTGAGGTAACCATAAACCTAATCTTTTAGACTTGGGTTCTAACCAACCTAAGTCCAGAGAGGGCTCTCTCTTTATAATTTAACTTTGTTTTTGGTAAGGTTTTAGGCTAGTTCTTAGTGCTTATGATTGATTTGTTTTGATTGGGTGGTGGAATTAAGAAAACAGATGGGCAGAGCAAGTATTCAGGCCATTGGGCTATGGAGTCAATCAAGAGTGGCTGAACTGGATCTAATCAATGACTAAGGTAAGAGTTCACAGGGTATGCTAGCACAACAAAAGAAAATCTGTAGGTTCGAATGGATGAGGTAGTCCTAACTAGGGAAAAGGGAAATGAAGGATCCTTAACCGAGATTAAGATGAAGAACAGAAGGTTAATCAGTAGCAAAGGGCAATGAAGAATCCTTTACTATGGACCAAAGGCGGGGTAAAATATGGAAGTAAGGGAGCAATTATGAATTCCTAGACCAAGACAGTTTAGTAGAAAACATAAAGAAAGAAAACAGTTAAAACATAGAGCATTTAAGCTAATTCTGATGATATCATTCCTTGTTTGCTTTTAAGATTTCGTAAGAGAAACATATGCATATTTATAACATGAAGAAAAAACAACATTTAAACATGAAGAGATAATACTTATTTTTTCCAACTGTGCACAAGAATCCAATGGAATTTCCTCAGCTTTATTTCACATCCAGCAAAACCAGTCTAGTCTTGAATACAATAGCTCCTTAGCTCGATATAAAATGTCTACAAAAATGTATTTTAATCCACCCTAATTACTTCAAAATATGAAGTATTTTATACAAAATATGTTACAAAATATCTAATAACAAGATGGGAATTATTTTAGGAAACCAAAAATATCTTTAACATGAAGATAGAGACAGATGGAGAACTGTATTCTTGTTGTCCCTTTTATTATGACTGTGCTGGCTGTTGTAATTCGGATTTGGCTCTTTCAGTTGCTTTATAGTTGTGTGTTGGAATCAATTTCTATCTTCTACCTACCAATACTATTTACCTGTTCTGCTTTGACTCTGTCTTACTTGTTTTACCTGGTAGCCATGTTTTACCATGTAGATTTACTGCAGTGATTTTATAACAAATTTGTAAGTTTTGTCCACCATTCACTGTCAGGTGATTTCATCCTTATAATCTTTCTATATATTTCGTTAGCTTCTATAAACTTTGCAAAATTTGGCCTATTGGTAAACAAGTGCTTTACCTCATGCTCTATGTAAAACAGATTTTCAAGACCATCATATAATACCTTTCCAGTGGGCAAAGACTTTACCCCTGAAGTACTAGCTTGGTTTCTGGCCAGCTTGTTTAGTCTTTCAATATGATCCTTTTGAGTCATCAACTTGTCATTTATTACCATAGGACTAGGAAGTCATTTTTCTCTTAAGATAGCATATTTTTTCATAAAACTATCAATGTCTGCTTGGATGCTTTGACACCTTTTCTCCAGATTGAGCATCGGGTTCCTTTTGGTGAGATCCTTCTTTATTTCTATGATGGTTGTTGTTTTGTCATCTATTTCTAGTTCATTAAGCTGGTACCTATTTCTGCTGTTCAAAAATGTGATCAATAGGTTAGCCGCTTCAGGAATATCTCCTAATTCTTCTCTTGTCTTATGGACTGCTTCTGTAGCCACTTTCACTAATTCAGTTTGTTCAAAAATAACTTGAATAGAAGGCCAAACATCATTGATGTAATCAATGATGTTGGCCCAAAGAATTTCTTTCATGTCTTCCAGTGGCTTTTCCAATGTCAAATCCTTTTCAAGGGATTTTATTCTTTCTTGCATTCTTTGGTTTTTCTGAACTTCTTCCTTCTATTGTATCTGTGCAAGTTTGCAATTAGTTTCCAAACTTGATACTTGTTCTCTAAGCTTCTTGAGATCAGTAGCCTGGATGCTCATTTCTTCCACGGATTTTACCAATTCAACTGTTTTTTCTGTGGAAGTACTTGTGCTTGTAGATGCCCATGTGCCTACTGATGTTCCTGTTACTGGAAAAGCTGTAGTTGGTGAAACTATGGGTGCTAAGGCAGTAGCCAGTGTGGAGGGTACTGCTGTAGAAACTGTAGGAATTATAGTCTGAGGAGTGGTGGCCAACTCACTCTATTTTGACTGTATCAAATTATCTAACTCTTTCTCTCTCTCTTTTAATTGTTCATTCAGCTTAAGGACTAAGTCCATAAGCTCTCCCTCCTTCTGAGTTTCCAACACTTCAGCTGTCTGAGGATTATGCAGAGGGGGAATTTTGAGGTGTTGCTTTAGTGCAACTATATCATCATTTTTCTTTTTGATAATATTTTCTACAGCTTTCACATCCTTGGGATCATGTACCAGTTCTATGACCAAGTCCTGTAAGGAATTTATTCTGGTGTTCTTGGCCTATGAAGAGGCCTTCTCCAACTGAAATTGTGCTGATATATTATTCAGCGAATTCTGGAGTTGGTGGGCTGCAATTGCCTTGTTGGTCAAGGTGGAGTAAACCATTTCATTAGTCTACTTGTGTAGTTCTATTTGGTCAATAGGATGGATATCGTTTGCCAATACTTCAAAGTCTATTTTCAAATAATCTTCCATTGATCTGGGTTGCTGTGTAGTTGGCTTCAAGAAACTCATCTTCATTTTTCCTTCCTTTATGTCAAAGGATGACATTAACCTTGTTTGATTTTTTGGAGCCATTTTTAGGCAGTGTGCATAACTTTGAGCCTCTAATCTTTCATTTCTTCCCTTGATTTCTTTGTATTTCTCTTTGATATCTTGGCTCTAGCCAGTACGAGCCCTGAAGGAGGATACTTCCACACTCTGTTACCTTTCTAGTGTTATAGACATATTTGGGCACTTCAACCCCAATCTTATATGTCGATAAACTAGGGCTTATCAACCCCTAAAAGAGTTTTTTTTATACCCTAAAAGAACATGGTCATCTGATTACATCATTCCCCAAAGTTCCACCTGAGAAAACACACAGAAATGGCCTAATACTGACTGCTCCATTGGCAAGGTGCGATGCATACTGAGTATTACACTAGCCAGGTGTAATGCATACTATTTGGGCCTTCTATAGGGTGTGATGGGCGAGGATGGACAAATGTATGAGACAATTTTCTAAGTAGTTGCTCATGGAATCTTCTAGGAACTTCTCCTATGACACTTGCCTCTCTGAATTAGCCCAAGAATGAGTAAGAGATCCAAGAAATCTCCAAGTGGAACCAATTGTAACAAGTGGAATGACACTAATCAAAACCCCAGAGATGACTCACACCCTTGCACACATCTATAAATGGATCCCTCATCTAAGAGATCCAGGGTGGAATATTGTGAATTGAAAGAAGCTAGTTGTTTGTATTTGAAGAAAAAGAATTGTATTGTTGGTGTGATCTTTCTATTTCATGAGGTGAAGAGGGATTGATGCTGGGAGGATGATGTTGGATCAGACAACTGGGTTGTAATTCTCCCTTCTATTTAATAAATTTCTTCAAGTTTTCTTCCATATGATTGTGCAATTGTGAATTTTATCATTTGCGAATGCTATTGTATGTTCATTATATATCTGATTCTGTTATGTTTATGTTATAATAGATTAAGATTCTTTGATGGTTCTTTGTTACTGTGTTTCCATAGGTACTCTCCAAGTGAGATAAGTATGGAGTGGAGTTGCAAGCTCTATCAAGGGGGAGAAAGATCAAGTAAGGGATTAAGCAGAAGCTCTAGGTTAGTCCCCTCATATTTCTCTTATCTATTGTGTATAGAAGAAATCATTGAATTACTTTAAACTGTTGTTTCTAGGGTAGCTGCCAAACCTAGAGGGCTAGTCGATCGAAAGGACACTAGTTTTCTCAAAAACAAATTGGTGGCTTCGCTGGGGAATGAATAGATGTTTGTTGATTGTTATTGTTTATTTTATAAACTATAGACAGAGCCTGAAGTCAACCAGGTAGCCTTCGAACTGCTCTTGCTCTGCAATTGCATAGTAGATGAATGCTGCTTCAGTCGATCTCTGGTTTAGTTTATAAATTAAACATTTGACTTACAAGCACTCTAGATGCCCTTTTGGTAGCTTAGTAACCTCTCAAGAGTTGCCTTTGTACTTTGCTCTTTACTGTCCATCATAGCTCAGCTTAATTCACTGAAAACAGTTGCACATCTGAGCCAAAATCCACTTCAGTTGCGCTCCCTGGCCCATCGCACTGTCTATCACTGTAAATTAGTATGCATCACACTTCCTGAGTGTCTAAAGTGTGATGCATCCCTATATCTGTGAAGCTCAGGTGTGATGACTGACTGAACCTATTTCCATTCTAGAAATTTGGGGTTTTTGTCCTTGTTTTCAGTCTTGTTTTGTTTTGCTGTTCATGAATAGTACTTCCTTACTGAAGCCTACTTGCATCACATAGACCAACCTCCATTTGGTTAGGATTAGTAAATGTTTTTATTTATTTTTGAATCATTTACAATCCTTTGTCGAAAAGTTGCTTAAATCGATCTGTCTCTTTGATACAAAATGTGTCGTAATTATCGTTTTGTGTCGAAAAGAGAAGTGTCATGGATTATTCCTTCCTGAATAGTCGATTGAACTTTTCGTCATGTATTTGGTTTGATTTGTTTTTATTCGAAGTGTCAAAAGCATTTTTTATTAAAAATTGAAAAGTTTCGTTTAGTCTTCCTTTCTCTTTTGAAGAAGAAATTGTTGAAAATGTCACTTTGAGTAAAATATTTTAGATCTTTGTTACATTTAATTTTCCTTTTTGGCATATTTCACATTAAGGGGAAGGAAAACAAATACATGCATTTGCATTTGCATTTAGTTTGTGTGTGAAAAATGATTTAGGAAAATGCACTAGTGTGTGCTCTTTGCTCTTTGTTTGAAAGAATTGTAATCTCCTTTCCCTAGTAGCTTGGATTTTCATTGCTCAAAATAAACAAAGATTGTTTATCATTGTAGATTGCATTTTAGGAATCTCAAATGAACATCATGCGGTGAACCATTGAAAGGGAAACTTTAAACAAGATCAACTCTAAAATAAATTTCAATAAACCTGACAACGCTTTGGAACTTAACGCAACACATCTAGAGGTCTAGGCTAGAGATGTGTTCCGGCGTCGTAAAAACTAGTAACTATCATTTTCATCGAAGGTTGGGTGATTCCTCCTCCTTGATACGACAAGTGATATCACAAACTTGTGCTCCTTGTACCGTCGCATATATATTAGGAGACCACAATATGCTTATATCCTTTATCCATAGGAAGCTAAGTTTCCCACCTTATTGATCGCAATGCACTGAACACAACATTAAGGAAGATTGACTGTCGTACATATGTCCTTGGTAATTTCTCTTTAATTTATCACCAAGGTTTATATTGCAGTTTTGCGATTGGTTTGGTAATCCCTCTGTCTAGATTTTCCAGAGTAGTCACTTTAATTCCTTTTCGACTCTTTAAAAGACAAGGTCCATCTAAGAACTTGTCACTTCAGGCTCATTAAAAATCGAAGGGGACTAGAGGCATATTTAGCTATTTCTCGACTCTTAAAAACTGAAAAAGAAAAGTTCTGTCAAAGTGTCTTTAAAATTAATTGAATTCGGAATAACATCTCTATTCCTTAATTGATCTTAGGTTGAGATATATGGAGACAAATCTGGGATCCACCAATGAAGGAATCCCTTTTTGAGGGGAATCCTAGTCCTTCTTCTTCTTGGGAAAATATTGGTGCTCCGTATATGGCCACATTGTCCCTTCTGGGAATTACCATTAGCCTGCGAGTATGGCTATTCTCAACCTCTATGGTTCAAAATACCGTGATTCCTTCGCAATCGAATTAGCATCCAATTGATACTGAAGTTGAACCTTCGCCTTCTTCTTTGTTTGTTTCTCCCTCCCCTTCTTCCTCTTCACTTAGTGAAAGTAGTGATGTTAGTAACCAGGTGGTTGAGAAGAAGAAGAAAGGGAAAGAGAAGAAGAAGCAACCAATTCAGTAAGGGGGCAACTAAGAAACCACTGCTTTGAATGCATCATCTGATGAAAATCCACACATGATGAAGCCAAAAGAGTATTGGATAACCATCTTGCTTCACCGTAGTGACTTCCATCTGGCTACAGGAAACTCTCCCCAAGTTACTAGTTGAAAAACTGAATGACTTAAATCAACCATCAGTCGAAACCACTCTCTTTGAAAGTGAATCTTATGAGTCTATACCCGACCAAAATCAACAGGTCGAGGTTGTAGTTGACCTAGTTTTACCTTCAGAAAATTGTACCCTTATCGAAGAGAATGGAAATGATACCGTTCAAATTCTTTTTATTACTTCAGATTTCGATGAACTTGGGGGCGATCCACCCTTTCATTCACAATAGGAGGAAAATCCCCCAGTTCTCATAACTCAAGGAGTTAATTCAACCATTTATTTGGTACCACCTCCAAGTAGTGTAGTCACTTCCTTTGATTGGAATCGACTAGCAAGGTCTCGCCTTCCTTCTCATGTACCTTTCTGGATCATAGTACACGTTTACAAAATGATCGTGTCTGGCACTATCATAGATGAGGGTGCTTTAGTGAGTATCCTTTCCTCAAATGCTTGGAAAGCACTTGGTTCACCATCACTTATGCCTGTTACGCAAAATCTGTTAGGCTTTAACAAAGGAACCAGTCGACCGTTAGGGATCCTTCCTAAGTTACTGACCACTTTAGGAAGGAAAACCATTTGACATCTGAATGTGATGGTAGTCCCAAGACCATTAGATTACAATCGACTCCTTGGACATGACTATGTTTATAACATGGAAGATATTGTTTTGACACTCTTTTGAGTGATGTGCTTCCCACATGAAGGAAAAATTGTCACCGTTAACCAGCTTTCATTCCCCAATCCAAGAATAGCTCTAAGTCAATCATCATCCCTAAATGGTCCTTTTACATTAGCGATATCTCTTGAACCTTCATTCCATCCACCTAATTGTCATGAGTAGTTTGGTGAATGTAACGAAGCTTAGGGGGCATGCACCCTTATCTATTCTGGAAATGAACCTAGTTGAAAAGATAAGTTTCCCTGTATGTTATGTGATTGGTCTTACACACCATTCACCTTTGTCTATTCTGCAGACGGAGCCAAGGAAGTGTTTTGTCTTTTGGAAGAAACCATCCTAACCTCAGTAGTTTCCATATGGTTACAAGAGACTCTCCTTTTCAGCATGCTGGGGACATGCAAACCTTTTTTTGTTTTTTATTTTCAATTTTTAGTTTTGTCATTTCTAGCTTATGTAAAAAATGAAACTAAAAACTGAGCATAGTTCCCCCATGGTTCAAGCTCGTTAAAAAATGAACCCACTTTCAATAAATAACCTTTTGTGATTGCCATTCCATCAACCTTTTGAGCCTTGGTTGTGCACCTCTCATCACCTCCATCTCTTGGACGATCATGTGCTTCCACTTGGTTGTTTATTCTTTTTAAGGAACAACTGCGACGAATGGTCTTATTAGCCAACATCTTCACAGAAACCACCATGTTTTGCAAAGTTCCAAGCTTACCTAGAATTAGTTTCTATCCTAAACACCACTCGTTCCTCAAATCGAGACTCTTTAAACCCTTTTCAGACTCGTTAAATATGAAAAGATTGTTGAGAACTGGCCTTTCCAGCTCGTTAAAGTGATTGGAAATGTCATCCCTCCTGTATATTTTATTTTTTTTCGGACTTGAGAGATTATCTCACGAAAACGTTCGAGCGCTTGTCTTTTTCGGCTCGTTAAAGTGATCGGGAAAGTCATCCCTTTTGTATTATTTTATCCTTTTTTAGACTTAAGGGATTATTCTACGAAAAATAACTTTTGGAGTTTTCTTTTCATCCCTTTTTAAACTCTCTAAACATGAAAAGGACTGAGTTATACTTTTCGTTAAACTCGTTAAAACAACAGTGACAAACTTGTCCATCCAAGACAAGAACGAGTTTCACTGTCACTAGACTCATTAAAAGATAGTGACAGGTTTGCCCGAAGGGCAAATTATAGAACAAGCATATGTTATCCTCCTCAAGCTTGACAAAAATAAAGAGGTACTGGTCAGAAATGACTGGGGAAAAGGGGAAAAAAACTTGAAGAAACTTATGGTAGTAGGTCGCTCTTGAACATGACGCTTTCACTCCATCACCATTATTGAGTCGGGTTGGGTTATTCTGTTCATCGGTCATATAACCATTGGTCTTCCACACCATCCATCTTTTGGGGTTAACGCTACCAATCAATCACAGTGTCGCCAACATGTTCAAGAGAAGTCATTCAGTTGAGAAACCATAATCTAGTTAATGCCTCATCCACTGCAATACCTTCAACCTTCATTTTTCATGACCGCCATTCCTGAACCTTGTGTCGCAAGATCATTTTCACCTCCAGAAAATCATTTGCTTTGTTTCGTGTCGTAGATGTGGGATACATTAAGGCCCTCCTATGACGAGCAACTTCTTGTGGACATTATCTCATTATCCAAGAAGTTGACTTAGAAATACTCCTTTTAGTGCTTTGAAGCTTGCATGCCTCAATGGCAATTTTCTCACTTCCGGCGATAGGTTGACATCAATGGCCTTCGACCGAAATATTTTACGTGGTGTTTGACATCAGATCATATATTCACACGACGTGAATTGTACTATAGTACCTTGAGGGTCATTATCATTATCGGTGATTCCTCTCACGTCGGTTAATAGCCGACATTATTGGCTAGTAATCAGGCGATGTCTTCCCATGTTCGACTTCAGAACATCTCTTCACATGGATTGACTTGTACATCGGGCGAGGATTGAATGAGTTTGAAGATCCTGGATCTAATTTCATCCATCTAGGCTACGATATATTCAGGAATATAAAGACATCAAATGTACAAAGAAGCTGCACAGATGGTCATCCGACCCAAGGATGATGGCTCTACATCTGAAGAATCACCAGTCTGCATCTACAGACGACCATCCGATCTATGTACATGAAATGAATTTATAAAGCTGAGCATGGGAATTCCCACCTTAGCTAGATCATGAAAATTATATTATTGTAACATATGTAGGCCACCTTCCAATTTGAAACCTCGAATCCTCATGATAAAGAATTTCACCGACATCAAGATTTATGACTTCATGCTTTAGAGGGAAACTGTTATAGAAATATTTGGGCACTTCAACCCAAATATTATATGTCAATAAACAAGGAATCATCAACCCCTAAAAGAGTTGTTTTATACCCTAAAAGAACATGGTCATCTGATTACATCATTCCCCAAACGTTCCACCTGAGAAAACACCCAGAAATGGCCTAAACTGAACCATACTGATTGCTCCATTGGCAAGGTGTGATGCATACTGAGTATTACACTGGCCAGGTGCGATGCATACTATTTGGGCCTTCTATAGGGTGTGATGGGTGAGGATGGACAAATGTCTGAGACAGTTTGCTAAATGGTTGCTCATGGAATCTTCTGCCAACTTCTCCTATGACACTTGCCTCTCTGAATTCGCCCAGGGATGAGTAAGAGATCCAAGAAATCTTCAAGTGGAACCAATTGTCAAAAGTGGAATGACACTAATCAAAACCCCAGAGATGACTCACACCCTTGCACACATCTATAAATGGATCCCTCATCTAAGAGATCCAGGGGCTGGAATATTGCGAATTGCGAGGAAGTGCTGATAGTTTGTATTTGAAGAAAAAAGCATTGTATTGTTGGTGTGATATGCTGATGGACTTATTGGGTCATTACCAATAATGGCCTAGCCCAGTAACAATTTACCCAAAAATAGCACAAAATCCATACGGACCATATCCTTCATAGCTTAAATGATGAATGAATCTAGCCTGGACTTTCAAATCACAATGGCTCTTAATCTACGGCTTTTCATGACCCAGGAAACTGGCTAGGAAATAGAAAGTAGGAGATAAGAACCTACCTTTCTTGGGAGATCAGGAACAAACAAGAGGGACTGGGTTTCAAGTCCAGGCTTGGCTTCCTTTCAGGCCCAGAATCGCCTTCGCAGAGCTCATCTCCATAGTGAGATCCATATCCAGTAGCTTAAGAACCAATTGGAATGCAACTGTTGATGTCGATTAAGCATAAGATCTAGCTTATCCAGCATAAGTAGCATAACTAGTTGTTGCTATTTCATGAGGTGAAGAAGGATTGATGCTAGGAGGATGATGCTGGATCAGACAACTGGGTTGTAATTCTCCCTTCTATTTAATAAATTTCTTCAAGTTTTCTTCCATATGATTGTGCAATTGTGAATGTTATCATTTGTGAATGTTGTAGTATGTTCATTATATATTTGATTCTGTAATTTTTATGTTATAATAAATCATGATGATTTAATGGTTCTTTGTTGCTGTGTTTTACAGGTACTCTCCAAGTGAGATAAGCACAGAGAGGAGTTGCACGCTCTGTCAAGGGGGGGAGAGATCAAGCAAGGGATTAAGCAGAAGATACAGGTAGGTCCCCTCATCTTTCTCTTATCTATTGTGCATAGAAGAAATCTATGAATTACTTTAAACTATTGTTTCTAGGGTAGCTGCCAAACCTAGAGGGCTAGTTGATTGAATAGACACTAGTTTTCCCATAAACACTAGCATTTGAGCCTGTGAGGTGGAAGGTTCTTACGTACCCTGTGAAGGAGTGGTATGCATGCATTATCCTCCTATAGTTCCTGTTGTCTCCTTAGTATACTCCTGTTTTGAAAATGGGTTCAACCTTTGCCTCTTGACATAAGTTTGGGCGACAGGTCTACTAGAAGGAATGGCCTCCTCTCTATCTCTTTTAAGATTCCTCTCCTCATTTAGAGGAGTCTGTAAAATAGGAGGATTGCTCATGATTTGTTTTTGTTGCAAAAGTTCTTCTAAAATCTCAGGTTGTTCTGATTCCTCTAACTGCTCTGAAGGTCCTTCCAGTTGCTCTGAAGGTTCTTCTTCTACCATTTTCCCACTGTGTCCCTGTGATTTCCTTTGGGATTGAGTTTCTCTTGACACCTGTACAAATGAATCATCATTAAGTCTTCTATCTAAATCAATAAATACTTATTGACAATAGTTTATGTGCTATCCTGGTCTATCAAAGTGTTTTCTATCCATTCAAGCTAGTTTGCATATTGTTCAATTTCAGGGATTCTATGGTGGATATAAGGAGATAATTTGTTCTTTTGCATCCTATTGCAAATGAACTCTAAGGGGTCATAATTATAGAGGAAACTTTGTTTCAGTCTCAACCTTTGGAGGATTTCCTCTGCTTCCTTTCCTGCTTCCCTGCTGTTACATATGAAAGGGCCAAGCTGATCTTTTATCCTAAGTTGAGCTTTCTTATTGGCCTTCACAAATGCACCTCATCTGAGTTGATCATTTGCCTGTAGTACTCGAGAGCAAACAATCTCATGGGGAGGTATCCAGGGAGTTTGTAGGGAGCCAAATCACATCCATAGATTCTGATTTCAATGTGGTTTTGGTACAAGTACCAATCCCCAACTTTATATTGTTTAGACAACTAAAGGACCCTCCTAATATATGCACTGATTCTGGGGGTAGGGCTTCCTAATAGCATAGTTTTCATTGGGTATACAAAGAAATCTATGAAATCAGTGTAAGAATATTGAGAGTCATATTGGTGGATTAATGATGTCCAGAAGACCACAGATCTAGGGTTGCCTCTGGTATCAAGCTTCTGGAGTGTGATTGGGAATTTTTCAGCTTGATAATACTGGAAAAGATGATATAAAACTGAAGAATATTTGAACACTCTTTCATTATCCAACCTCATGAGTTGATCATGCATTTTATCAACAATGAACTTAGCATAGTCAAACATGATGGCTGGTGGTTTCCCTGGAGAATAGATGGACATAAAGGCTATAATGATGTCATCAACAAATTCTCTTGTAGTATGGCCTAACACACTGGATATCATGTCTATGATGTCTTGTCCAAGGTTAGAGAATATGGTATATATGTATGGTGAAGAATCCTTTGGAATGTATTGTTCTTCCCTGATAAAGGTCTGTATAACCAAGTAAGTTTGATTGAGGTGAGTGTAGGGTATCTGTTTAAAAAATCTCCCACAGAAAGAGGAGTCAAGATTTGGCTTGGTTGTAATTGCAACATTTCGTTAATGGACTCAACAGTGATGGTAAATAATAAAGACTAGTCAAGGGTCCTCACTACCCTTTGGTTGGGATCATAATTCATATGGTAGTGATGGATAATATCTGGGAATATATGAACTCTGGGGAACTGATATTTGGGTAAAATTGACTCCCAAATCCCTATATAGTCTCCATGGTTCAGGTACTGGTCTGTGTACCTGCAGTATAGTTTCAAAGGGGATTAATGGATAGAAGTATCTTTAATATGAAAATCTTTATTTGCCAATGGGATATGGTATAGATCTCTGTGAAGAGTAGAAATGGGCATGCCATTTAATGAAATTGTGGCAACCATCATTGGTTCTAGTGGATTCAAGGACGGGGACGAAGGGTTTTCAGTGAAATTAGGGAAAATTGGTTTACTTCAGAGTATAATGGAGTCACCAGGCAATTTTTCTTACTAAATTACTTAGGAATTGGAAGCAATTTAGTCCATGTTGTTGAAAAAAATAGGTTTTCTTACTGAATTGGGATAAATACCTGGTTTTCAGCTTTTTGGATGGAGTAATGGTGACTGTGCACTGTTTCCAGGAAGTGCATGGGACTGCAAGGTGGTCTAGAGTTTCAGCAGCTTCGGTAAACTGGCAATTGGACATAGGTTGATGGTTGCACATACTTTGGTGCTTGCATGGAGGTTAGATTGTTTTTTTTTCACGATAAAGAAAAAAAACAATGAGTTTTTTAGTTTTATTCGTGAAGTCAATGATTTTGGTGGGTACACTAGGAAAAGGACAGTTGGAGTTAAGCAGGGGATGTGGCATTTTTTCGTTTATTAGGAGGCGGTAAGGGGGATCATATCACATCACTTTTGATATAAAGTGGTTTTGGGAGGAGGCTGCCCGATGCCATTCATCGGGCGCCACGTAGTGGCGGGGTGAATAGTAAAACCACCCATATTGGGTAGGTAAAGGTCGGCTTTCGGAGGCCGCCCGATATGATTGTCGACTGTTGGATCAAAAGGGGCCAGATCACATGGTGATCGGGGCAATGATTTGATCTGAAGTTTAATGGAGGGGCCTGATGGGGTTTTAATGCGCGGAGGGGTTAATTAACTGCAGATTAGGGGGGTTTAATGACATCAGGAGTGATTTCATTGGTGGGGAAAGATTATTAATTAATCACTGATTGATTTATTAATCTATTTTATTTTGGCAGTGGGCCATGGTTTTTTTTTTTGTAGGCTGGGGCAGGACTCTCCGATTTACATGTCCATTAAGTACCCCTCAATGGGGGAAGGGTAGCCCAAGATTTGAACCCAAGACTTCCGGTTCGGTGAGACTTCATTTCCACGGCCATTGCCGCTTGAGCTACCCCATGTGGACGGCGATGGGCCATGGTTATTAATTAGTTGCTGATCGACTTAATTAATCATGTTAATCAGTTTATTAATAAGTTTATGTTTCAAAGTTTGGGGCGGGATATTAATATATGGGTTTGTAATAAAACATACGGGAAAGGGGTATTTTTTGGGATTTAATAAATAATGTTAGAAGTCAATGTGAAGTGAAGGTGAAAAACAAAGTGCGTAAAGTATAATATATGTTGAATTTTATTTACTTTTCACATAAAACATTATAACTTAGGCTAAATGTGCATTTGTGGGTTTTTGTGAAAAGAGGGGTTTTGTATGGGGGTAATTACGTTCCCTAGGCAAATGATGCTTTTACCTTAGGAAAAGGGATTTTTTAGGGGAAAATGAATAAATTGAATGGGTTGAAAGTTTGTGAGGGGGCTTTTAGTATGTAGACCCTATAAGTTATTGGGCCGAGGGTCCTGTCCCTCCAAAAGTCAGAGAAATGCTCTAAGCCCCTTTAACTTAGGGTTTTAGGTACTTTTGACTTTGCTTATGGGAAATGAGTAAAATTAAGGGTAAAATGAATGGGGATATTAGTCACTTGACTTTGTGTAAATGCTCATTTATCATCCATACTTTAAGAAACTTGATGATGAAAGTGAATGATATGATTTTATCTAATCAATCATCTTAATTCTGCAACCATGCAACTACTTACCCATCTACTCATCCTATCATTTTTCTACTCTTTATTAGGGTGCAGTTAAACTGGAAAACCCTTATCAAACTTTTTTCTTTTCTTTTATAGTGGTATTCTAACTAAGTCTAACCTTATTACATCCAAGGGCTTAGATTAAATAGTTAATCTCCTCTTATTCACTCTACCTAATCTAATTATCTGCCAAGGTTAAACAGTTTGGTCAGATTTTCATTCTTTATCTATAAACATGAAATTCAAAACATGGAATAACCCAAATTAAATTGTTTGATTACCATGGATTGTGGGATGAATAACAAGTTGCACACAATCATTATTCTGCATCAAAAGTACATAGTAGTGGCATTTTGAATTGCACACTTTCATGGTCCTTTTTATTTCTTGGGGTTCATTTTTTCATCTTTTCTTTGACCTTCTTATTCTTTTTGTCCTTTGATTTTTCTTTTAGGACATACCCTCTTTACATTTTTTATTTTTTTTGAGTTTTTGAATATGGAAAACATTTGCAGAAAGCAAAGGTATGTACGTATTACAGTCTTAATCTCAATCATTCAAAAATGATGACACCTATTGATATAGGAACATAATAGTGGCTCCACTTGGGGATGGCATTTCCTGGTGAAATGTCAAGAACTAGTAGATTAATGGACTTCTGAATTGCTGTGATTTTACTCTGCAACTTTTCCTTTTACTTTGCTGCTTTATTGATATTTATGATAGTGAAACTTTTGAAGCTTAGGGCCTTCTCTTCAGGCTTCAACTCCAAAAGTTAGCATCCAATCAACACTAAACTTTTTGAAGGATATATTATGTACAGATGATTAGTGGGATCAGTGACTGGGATCTATATAGTGCTTAAGCATTCGACCATTGACTAGTTCTCCTTCTACTTCTGCACCATCCAATTCTTTGAGGAAATAAGCATTATTACATCTTAAAGCATAAATAATGTAAGGACTTTTCCATAGGAAGTCAAACTTCCCATGTGTTGGATACCTATACCAATAGGTTTCATATTTCATGATTGGCAAATTCAAATGCCAAATATGCTCTGCTTTGCTGGTACAAAGATCCCATATTTTCAAGAAAAGGCAAGGTGTGTACATGCCTTCATATCTATTAAATTTTGATGGATGGTCCAATAGTCTAATCTAGATCATGCCGTGTTTCAATTTTCTGTTGTAGAATAGAGAAAGAAATCTGTCCAAACTATTTAATCTTGGCAGATCAGTAGTTAGGCATAGAAGCTAAGGTTCCCAACTGCTTAATCTGGGGCCTTGGAAGAAATAAGGGTAGTGCTAGATAGGAAATCAAAGGAAAAAGCCAATGGAAAAGAAAAGGCACATAAAGGGTATGCAAGTCCAAGTGCACCCTCCAAGAAGAAACAAAAAATGCTAGGAAAGTAGTTGGGTAGGTAGATGGGGTTGCAGAAGTGGTGTTCCTTCCAAGCTAAATTTTGCTGATTAAATACAAGGAAAACAACATAATGAAGCATGTCTAACTTCCCTTTTTTCCTGATTCATCACTCATTACTAACATCCCTTCACAAGGTGTGTTTATGAGAGAGATTCAAGGTTTTATGTTGGTCCTTATTGCCTTTAGAAGCCGCATTTCTTGTGCAAAGTTCTTTTCATTTTGATCTACTCTTTAAACTAAGTTGTTTTCAATAAAACTTAGTAATATCACTCCTCATTCACCTTCTCCCTCCATATTAACCTCTATCTTTTATTATCTAGCCCCCTATGTTTCCCTTTCCCTACTATTATAACACCATGGTGTATAAACCCTAAGAATTTTATAAATACCCCTTCCTTGGCACTATAGCCATATGATTCACTACCAGGGAATCAAATTGACATCTGGTCAGTCTGAGAACCCAAGCCTAACTTCTCTTCATCCCTCAGAAACTCATCTACTTAGCCCACCCTTCACCTTGCCTAAGTAACCTTGAAAAAACCCTTTTTCACCCTTAGACCCACTCAAAAAAGCAAAAATATGCAAAAAACCCACTTTATCCGCCTTATCCTAAGTCTTGGACCCATTTGCGCGTTTATGCGAAAATTTTATGAAAACCCACTTTGCCTAAGTTTTGAAACCAATTCGCGACCTTGCAAAATTTCATTAAAAACCATAGTTGTCCACCTTATCCCAAATTTTTGGCCATGCGTGATTTAAATAAGAAATACATTAGAAACTATGAAAAATCATTAACATTTCTAAGGGCCCTGCCGGGCACAAATCCCAAGGAAAACAATATTTTAATACCCGCCCGACGCCGTATCAGCCGTGCAAGTCAATGGCCCGTCGACCGTCCGATTAAGCCCTTTTCATCCGACGGTTGATGTGGATATCGGACAGGCCTCGACGTCCGAAGGATATCGTTCGATATCTGTCAGACGCTGACGTCAGGCCGGGTCCACGCGTCGCCCCCAAATCGCATCGGAGCCCCCTTTGACAGATTCCTTTCTGTAGCATAAGCGGTCCAATATGATACTGCTGTGGTTTCGAGTTTTCTGCCAAACTGCCTGCCAGCGTCATCGCCGCGTCCGCAATCCCCGTTCACCATTGCTCCACCTGTCTGCCACCTCACCACCCCCGTGGACCACTCACAGGCCGCCATGTCACCTGGTGACGTCATGCTGACATCATCCGACCCTGACCCACCTGGTGACGTCATGCTGACGTCATCCAAAAAAGGCGCGAATGACCCAAAAAAGCCATATTTTGTCAATTTTCGCGTTCTTTTTTCACTTTTGCAAAAAACTGTTGTTGCGCCCTCTTCATGCATTTTACGACCAATTGCACCAACTTGTTCAAAATTGACCAGAAGACCTTCGGCGCGCCTACCCGCCTGCATTGATGACCCAGCCCATCGATTTACCAGGTATTTCTCCTTGCAAGTCTTCTCTAAGCCTGGTTTTTGTCTGTAATAACAAAAAACTCACTTAAAGCACTATAAACGCATAATTCACCGGAGAATTCCCTGCACCAGGTTCCCACTTAGAAATTTAACGGTCGAAATTCATTAGCTGAGAATGTTTGGACTAAAACTTTTATTGAAAACCTGCATTTTCGTTCGCGCAGTCGTGAATAGAAACCCGAAACCTACATTTAATTATTGAGAAAGGTCTGTTAAAGACTAAGATTTTCCCTCTCAAGTGACTGAAACAGTATTTCAATTGCTGCAAACTTGCCCTGTTACCCTTCATTTCTCAATTCACCTCTTCACTCAGGCAGTGCTCTTTTTCTATTGCCCAGTCTAAGAAACAAGCAGTCCATATACAAAACAGAATCTAAGTAATCATGGAGACTCCAGTTGCACCTGTGGCCCTCAATGTTGCCCCTTTGAATGCCCCTTAGAAAGAGCTAGAGTGGCAGGATTTGGCAGACTTGGATTACCAAATCTCAGAGGACTCCTCATCAAACAATAAGTTCCACCTCCACCTGCTGAATGAGCTTAAGGCCAAACATGTGGATGGGACATAAATATTAGGCATTTGGGATTCCTTCCTCCCAATTTTTGTGCTCCCTTAAGTCAACCATTTCCCTGACCTCATTCATCTGTGTGCTGTCTGCTATGACCCCACTCAAAGAGCTGTTCTTGACCCTTTAGGCTTAGTTGTATTCTACATGACCCCTGAGGCCATTAGAGAGATGCTACAGTTCCAAACTCAGAAGAAATTGGTCCCCTTGTCTCTATTGGATCTGATTAACCAAGGAGCTAAGATGCTGACAGATGCACAAATCACAAAGCTCAACCAATTGTTTATTAAAAACTTTGACACTGTGCTGTACCCTCCTATTTTTGCTGGTTATCTCAATCAACTGGGTGTAGATCTTGCAGATATGATCAGTTCCATCTTGGGGTACAAATCAGTTGAATTTATTGATGAAACTGTACTGGTGATGATGACTATGTTTTCCCCTGGCAAAACTCCAATCTATTATGATTATGCCACATACATATCAGATAATATGCATGAGCAGTTTTTGAACCTGTCAAGAGAGAAGGTGTTCAGATACACCTCCTACATCTACCACTTGATTCTATATTATTAGCATGAGAAGTTATCCTTCATTGTCAAGAGAAGGGATGCACAAGGAAATCCAAGGTCAGTAGTGTACTGGACCTCAGTGTTTCATTGCAGAACCTACTCTCCATACACTTACTATGAATTCATAGACCTCTTCATTCACCCAGCCATGTCCTTGTTCCTAAGCTCGCCTCCTCCAAGACTAACTGATGAGATGCAGAGAATCCTACAGCTATCCAAAGTGTACAACATTGGGGATTGGTACTTTTACCAAAACTACATCGTAATCAGAATATATGGTTGTGAGTTACCCCCATATAGATTGCCCAAGTATGTGCCCATGAGACTATTTGCCCTTGAATACTTCAGGCAATTTGGGAATGCTGTTATGGTACACTTCTCAGGCAAGGGCAAGAAGGCACAGCTGAAAGTGAAAAATCAATTGGGCCACCTTGTTTTGAACAAAAGGGAAGGCTGGAAAGAGGCTGATAGAAAGCTAGAAGGCCTTGGTATAAAGACCAGTTTCCTCTGGAAAACCTATGACCCCAATCACTCCATATCATTCAAAAGGCTCAAATATAAGTTCTCTAGTTATGACCATGTAAGTTTGCCCCACATTGAAAAATATGCCAATCAACCTAAATGGAAAAGGGGCACACTGGAGGAACCGGTCACACAAGAAGAACTGAATGAGAGAGCAAGAAGACATCTTCTGAAATTCGCTGACTTGGAACTTCCTGCACAGGTATTATCTCTGCCAAAGCCTCAAGCAGGAGCAGCTGCCTCATCCTCCATAGCACATCAGGAGGCAGTCCAAACCACAAGTCAAGCTCCCAGCAAAGGCAAGGAAAAAGAGATGGAGCAACAGGTACAACAGGCACAGGTTCAACAACCCCAACAGGTACAACAGCCACAAAAGGAGCAGCCAGGGCAGGGGGAACAGACAGCAGAGGCCCCAATGGCCACATAGCAGCCGCCAACACAAATGGCACCTCCAAGGCAATATTCAAGGATTGACTCTTCTGTCCTCCAAACCCCTCAAAGGGAGGATGTAAACAGGAAAAGGGACAGAGAGACTGCCCTTACTGCCTCACCAACTCAAGGGGAGAAGAGGCAAAGGTTAAACCCTTTCTCTGAAGAAGAAATGCCAATGGGGCAGACTTCAGGTACAGGCCTGCCCAGCATGGAGGCCTCAGCTAGCTCCTTCCAACAGGAGCAAGAAAGGGCAGCAGGAGGAGAAGTTAGCTCCTTAGGCCAGCAAAGGGAAGGCGAGAAGAGCATCAAGCAACAATTCAAGGACATCAAAAAGAGAAATGAACCCTTGAGGCTGCAGTTATATAATCACTTATTGAAAATGGCTCCCACAAACCAGCAAAGACTCATGTCTGCATATGATGCACATGAAGGAAAAATGATTATGAGCCATTTTACACCAGCAGTGCAACAACCACAGTCAGCTGCAGATTATATCAGGACCAACCTGGAGGTCCTATCCAAAGACATCCACCGAATGGATCAAATAGAATTGCACAAACAAACGGGTGAGATGGTGTATGCCACATTGGCAGATAAAACCTTGGTGAACTATAGGCTGCAAAATAGCCTAAATAACACCACTGCACAACTTGAGCTGGAAAGGGCTTCCTCTCAAGCTAAAGACAATAGGATCAAAGCTCTAGAGGAAATCATAATAGAGCTTGGCCATGATCCTAAAGATGTCAAGGCAGTGCAGGAGATTCTGAAGCTGAGGGATGCTGATATGGCAGCATTGAGAAAAATGGTAAAGATCCCAGCAACTCTTCATCATCAAACAGAAGAGATTGCCCAGCTCAGACAAGATAAGGATGCAGCTGCTATGCTGATGACATTATATAAAGAGCTCATCCACACCTAAGAGAAGCTGCAGGAATCAGAGGCTACCCTGCAGGCAGCATTGCAGTAAAAGGAGGCAGGACAAACCTCACAACCTCCTCCAGAAACAATAAATCTTGAGGAAACCCCTCAAATCGCTGCCCCTCCTAGCCAGCAGACACAACAGGCAGCACCATCCACCTCAGCACCAACAACAGAGCAGGCTGAAAGCCTCGACATGCAAAAGCTGAGGAATGAAATTCAAGCCTTGGAGTCTCAAATGTCAGAGTTAAATCAAGCCAAAGACACTCAGGCGAAAATCAATGAGAAATATGACAAGTCCAAGTAGAATGTGGCTGAAAGAGAAAGGGAGGTAAAGGCTCTTAAGAAGAGAATAACTAAGCTAGAAAAAGAGCTCACACTAGACAAGGTCACATCTGAACTCAAGAGGGTCCTGTGGGCCAATATTGGCCAGTCCATCACAGACCAATGGGAGTACATTGAAGCCATCCATGAGCAAATAATTCTCATTGGGAATGCACACAGAGAGATCCAACGGGCAAGGGCATCTCTAGGCAATATGCCTGAGATTGCCACTAAAATGATAAACGTGCTAAACTACAGGACAAGCTCCCAGCTCATCAAAATGGGAATTGGCAACAGGACTGAGACCATTTCACTAATAAAAAGGGTCCTGACATTAAGAAACCTGATTCAGACCCTGGAGAGAAGAACCCAGGATATGCAAGCAGATATCAACAAATTCCAGAACAGGTTCATGGCATTGCAAAACAGGGGTCTTCCTAGCTTGCTGGAGCCATCAGGAAAGTTGCTCTCACATGAAAAATATGCCAAGAGAGTGAATACTTTTGCTGGAAATCAAATTTCAGAGACAGCTAGTACATCAGCACAAACAGGACCAGCAACAGGACAGACCCTCTTCAACAGGGTGGAGAGTTTATTTTTTATTATGAATGAAATCACACACTTTTTTGATGAGCCTCCCCATTTTTACAAGTACACAGAGGCAGATGAGACCATGGGATCAATTTTGAGGCATCAATTGCCTACACAGGATGTGTGGGATAATTTGATACAATTACTGTTAAATCAAAGTCAGTGATTATGTTATTACTTTTTGAAAATATTTAAGTTTTCATACACAGGAAGATAAAGGCACATCAGCAGGTATGCAGAAAGAGGCTGAGCCAACTCAGCACAAGTATTCGGCCACCACAGCAGCACTAGCAGTCACAGGTGACAGGGCCGAGAAGCTACAGGAGGACAGAGCTGCACAGACACGACATTCAGCAGTTATAACAAAGCGCTCAACCGACTCCGTGAGCTCCAAAGGTCAAATTGTTCTGACATGAGTTAAGAGCCTTTAATGTTTCATTAAATATTGTAATAACTTTTATCTGCAATTTCTGTACGAGTTAATGAAGATTTTTTTCCTCTCAGATGACTCAATGCCTGAGATATTTTGTATGAGACTGCTATATATTCCCCCTCGCATTTGTTAGCAGGGGTTGGACATTGGATGTAAGAGATTGTTCATATCTATTCTGCTCCTCTTTACTGTAATTCTCAGAGAAGCTAATACAAAGGATGATGGAATTTCCAAAGCTCTGTGTTGCTTGATGTTTTGCTAGTGTTTAGCTGAAAGTTGCAGGATTCCTGCGTATCTCATGACACAATAAGTTTCTCTTGTAACTCTTTGTTATGTGTTTGTTATCTTTCATATCTCTTTCATGTTTCCTATGGTTAAACAGTCAATAGCAAGGAAAAAGAATAGTTCCAGGACTTAATCACAGATTACCCTGAACTCAATCTAAGCTATTTTGAATGTCTTTTCTTCAGTTATAGTAATGAAAGCGTAATTTTCAAATGCTACCATTTCACACTATATCATCACAGTGATTATTGTTTTAGGAATTCAAGTTTGCTCCTGAGGAATACATCCCTTTCTCACATCCCAGCTTAGTGAAAAATTCTTAACTGCTTTTCACTTGTTGTATGCACTCCATTATCACAATTTAAAGTTTGTTTCATGAAGTATCTAAAAGGCCCTAAAACTCCAGCTGCATCAAACTCAGGATTTCAAGAAACCAACAGCCACAGACTCCATTGCCCAATGGACTAATTTTTCTGGCAGAACTATACTTTAAAGTTTCAGAAAGACATCCTCCCAACCAAACATAAAACAAAAACCTAAACTTCATAACTAGCCTAAAAATTTCCATAGAACATAGACAAACCTTAAAGAGAGAGCCCTCTCTGATTACAGCTGGGCAAGAAGCTGCAATCCAAAGATTGGTTAGTGGTTACCCCAGCCGTATTCCCTTGGGAGTCATAGGGAACAACCTGGGTGTTAACATAAATGGAGACTCCACTGGGGAACTCTTCAGGATTTAGAAAATACTGTATGTCTGCTAAAATTACACTTAAAATCTGAATATCAGTCAAGAAGCCTTTAAAGTTGTTTCTGTACCAACACCTACAACCTCAAGGAAGAGTTGATTCAGGTAATCTTTATACTCACATTGAGATACATACAGCCTTTCAAAATCCCGTCCAGTCCTTGCTATACAAATTTTCCCAAAACCTCAAAAAGACTAGCTCAGAAGCTGGCTCCCAAGAAGAATCTTCGGTACACTAGGGAAAATCCTAACCCAAACCCTCCTACTGTCTTTGAAAATCCTAATACAATCCCTAAAATTATCAAGAAGTAGCAAGGGCCAGATAAGCTTGCTGACTTTAGTCTAGAGACAGTTTATCCCAACCCCATTTCCACCCCAATAAAGGTCTTTTTTCGCTCCACCCCTAATTCCCCTAGTTCTCCATCCACATCTCAAAGCCCTCCTCCCACATCCTCATCCCCCACACAAACTCCCTTGACCAACACTCTAAGTTCTGCCATACCTATTACCCCTGTGGTACCCATTGTTCCTTTTATCCCAGTTGTCCCTGTCAATCCCCCAAACCTTGTGAATATGGCTATGAGATATGCACCTTGCAATACTTGCCAATCCTGTTAGTCTACCTCAGGATTACCAAGCCAAAATCTCATATTTTGACTCCACTGGCCCTTACTCTACTATTCAGCATGCCAAGAGAATGCAGGATCATTTTGAGAACTATGAGATAGATGATGAGAGTGTGAGGATGAGAAATTTTGTCCAAAGCTTAACAGGTGATGTCCGAACTTGGTTCAGGTCACTTCCTGCAAATACCATCACAACCCCTGATGAGCTTTACCAAGCCTTCGCCAACAGATGGGAGAAAAATAAGGACCCCTTACATATACTGGGTGAATATGACATGATTAAGAGAGGTCCTCAAGAGACAGTTCTGGAGTACTGTGCCAGGTTCAATAATGTATACAATGCAATACCCCAAAACTTAAGACCTCCTCCTGATTTGGCCTTATACAAATTCCCTGATGGATTTGACCTTGATATGGCTTATCAATTGAAAGAAAGAGCCCCTCAAACCCTTGAACGAGCACAAAAGGTTGCTATCACAGTTGAGGAAAACCTAATTGCTAAGAGGAACAGGGCAAGATTGGAAAAAAGAGTTGCCTTTAAAGAGGAACCCTCAGCCTTTGACCAGAAATTGGATGCAATAATCTCTGGTATGAAGAGGTTGGGTGACAGAGTGGAATTTGTGGAAAGAAAGTTATCATGGGAAGCACCACAAAACAACCCTAACCGAAATCCAAACTTTAGGAGAAATCAAAACCCAAATGTGGGCAAGGCCAATACTGACCCAGAAATAAGACCTCCATTTCAGGAAAACTATGCTGAAACATCCACTTCAGATGAGCAAGTGGATGATACCCATATCCACCTAATGGGCCTTGATGATGAGCACCAAGTCTTCCTAAGTCAAGAAGATCATGAATATGAAGACATTAAACAATTCCAAACCAAGTCAGGTGAGTCATTTGACTTCAAACAAGGCTATGACACCGCTGTTTATGAAGTCCATAAACAATACAAACTAAGAAGTAGGACTGTAAACATAACACAGCCGGAGAAAAAAAAGGATAGACTGCAGCCTAAGGGTGCCATAGTAACAGAACCAATTGATCCACTCACAAAGGAAGTAACTATTGAAGAAGTTGCTGAACAAACACAGAAGCCACTAACTGTATCATCTGTACAGCCTAATCCAAGTAAAAAGCCTCAAGAGGTGAATGAAAAACACAAGCCCCAAGATCAAGAAGAAACTTTACTAAACAAAGAAAAGGTGGTCACCCACAACACTAAGGTCCAATCTGAAAAACCCTTTGACTTGGAAGCTGAAATTGGCAAACTGAAAATAGCCATTCCTCTTGCAAAGCTAGCCAAGCATGATATCTATAAACAACAAATTGAGAAGTCCCTCCAACTCACTCAAAACAAAGACAATGTCAACGTATTGGATGACACCCCAGAATTGCTGTTTGGTCCAGAGGTCGATGGAAAAACAGCAGGCACAGGGATATTACCATTTTATGTTAGCTTGCATATCCATGATAAGATACTACACAATGCAATGTTTGACTCAGGGGCCTCTCATAACCTGATGCCCAAATCAGTCATGGAAAGGCTGAATCTAGATATTACTAGGCCATATAAGGACCTATTCTCATTTGATTCCAGCCAAGTAAAGTGTCTAGGCTTGATAAAAGACTTATGTGTATCCCTGGTCCAATACCCAAATAAAACAATCTTGATGGATGTTGTTGTTGCTGATATCCCACCCAAATATGGGATGTTATTATCAAGATCATGGGGGGTTAAACTTCAAAGGTCCCTACAGTTAGACATGTCATATGCCACAATCACAGTCTTTGGTCAACCCAAGAGACTATATAGAGAGTCGCTCATGAAATACATGGTCAGCACTGAGGAAAAGCCTCAAAACTTCCCCATATATGCTGTCCATTCTGACATAGACTCATATATCATTTTCAATGATAATACAGGTCACACAAACAATGAAGAAATCCAAACAATCAAAATAGATCAGCATATCAATGAAGGAACCCCTGACATAGAAACATTGGTCGAGGCAAAAGAGGAAAACGTCCAAGAGAACAAATCAAATGATGATGAAACCGAGACACATAAACAAAATCAGGACTCTAATGAACAAACTGTAGCTCTCAAAACAAAGTTGATCCCATCAAATGAAAACACTGTTGTAAAAGTCAAACTAGAGGAAGAACCTAAACTTCAACTCACAAATCCAAAACACATAGATATTATTCAGCCTCCCCTGGAACAAGACATCTTATGGTTCCTAGAATTTGATGGCTCTGTCAACAAATTAGGGGCAGGAGCTGGAGTTTGGATACATAATAAACAAAATAACCATGCAGAAGGCCGAGCCTATAGACTGAATTTCAGGTGCACTAACAACATGGCTGAGTATGAAGCTCTACTACTAGGCCTCAAGTTAGTACAATCCCTACAATCCACAAAAGTGTCAATCCTAGGGGATTCAGACCTAGTTATCCAACAAGTGAAAGGCAATTTTGTCACAAATGACAAAAGGCTGAGGTCCTATAGGTCTGCTGCTACTGAGCTACTAGAGTCCTTCACTGAATTCCACATTGCCAAAATTCCTAGGGTTCAGAACCTTCATGCTCATAGTTTAGCCACATTTGCAAGGTACCTGTAAGCTACCTTTTGAGCCCCATCACTGTTTCACAGCCGAGGTGAAACACAGACCATCTGTCCCAAACAATATTAAGGACTGGCAGGTGTTTGATGATGACACACAAATAAACAATTTCTTGACTTTGCAGGAAGAGTTTTCAGGTCTAAACATTGACACTGAGACAGCAAGTCAATCACAAAGACTTGAGACAGCAAGTCAATCACAAATACATGGTAAACACAATAACCAAGCAATGTTAGCCAAAACTGCTAATCAAATGCTACATCCTACAATCTTCAACAAACACAACATACAAGAAATCCAACAAATTAAATGTGAGGAGATAGCTGATTATGAAACTGAAGTGATACAATTAAAGGACAATTTTCTTCCAATAGGCTTAGCTCCTTTAGAAGACATTTTTGACTCCAATGATGTTCCCAATAAACCAAAATTGCAGCCCCTCAACACCACCATAAAAGAGCATAACATTGGGACGGTTAAACAACCCAAAATCATAAAACTATCTACTGCACTACCTCCTGACCAAAAGCCTAAATACATTGACCTTTTTAAAGAGTTTCAGGATGTTTTTGCATGGATTTATGAGGATCTAAAATCCTATGACAGCTCAGTAATACAACACACTATCCCACTTAAGCCAGATCAAAAGCCCTTTAAAAAGAAGTTGAGGAGAATCAATCCTATGCTCCTCCCAGCTATGGAACAAGAGGTACAAAAAATGTTTAAAGCAGGCATTATAGCACCAATCAGATTTTCTGATTGGATTTCAAATTTAGTCCCCACAAGAAAGAAGACTGGTGAGATAAGGCTCTGTGTTGATTTAAGAAACCTCAACCAAGTATCCTTAAAAGATAATTACCCCTTACCCAAGATGGATCACATATTGCAGAGAGTAGTGGGGGCCTCAAGGATTTCCTTACTTGAT